>WNWK01044538.1:0-15062 GCA_009830355.1 Cherax destructor | reverse complement strand
GTTAAATGTTGATGAAGACGGGGAAGCTGTGATTTCGTGTATAGGGCAAGGAGGAATAACATCTTGTAGGAGTGTGGAAGAACCAGTTGTGAGTGGGGGATGTTCGTGTGGCAGTGGGTAGAATGAAAGGGGGTAGGCAGCTGGGATTGATGGGATAAAGATAGAAATGTTAAAAGCAGGTTGGGATATAGTTTTGGAGTGGTTGGTGATATTATTTAATAAATGTATGGAAGAGGGTAAGGTATATAGGTATTGGCAGAGAGTGTGTATTGTTCCTTTGTATAAAGGCAAAGGGGACAAAAGAGAGTGCAAAAATTATAGGAAATAAGTCTGTTGAGTGTACCTGGTAAAGTGTATGGTAGAGTTATTATTGAAAGAATTAAGAGTAAGACAGAAAGCAGGATAGCAGATGAACAAGGGGCTTTAGGAAAGGTAGGGGTGTGTAGACCAAGTGTTTACAGTGAAACATATAGGTGAACAGTATTTGGATAAGGGTAAAGATGTTTTTGTGGCATTTATGGATTTCGAAAAGGCGTATGATAGGGTGGATAGGGGGGCAATGTGGCAGATGTTGCAGGTGTATGGAATAGGAGTGAAGAGTTTTTATGAGGATAGTGAGGCTCAGGTTAGAGTGTGTAGGAGGGAGGGGGACTATTTCCCAGTAAAAGTGGGCCTTAGACAAGGATGTGTGATGTCACCGTGGTTGTTCAATATATTTATAGATGGGGTTGTAAGAGAAGTGAATGCGAGGGTCTTGGCAAGAGGTGTGGGGTTAAAAGATAAAGAATCAAATACAAAGTGGGAGTTGTCACAGTTGCTTTTGCTGATGACACTGTGCTTTTGGGAGATTCTGAAGAGAAGTTGCAGAGGTTGGTGGATGAATTTGGTAGGGTGTGTAAAAGAAGAAAATTGAAAGTGAATATAGGAAAGAGTAAGGTGATGAGGATAACAAAAAGATTAGGTGATGAAAGATTGGATATCAGATTGGAGGGAGAGAGTATGGAGGAGGTGAATGTATTCAGATATTTGGGAGTGGACATGTCAGCAGATGGGTCTATGAATTGATGAGGGGAAAAGGGTGAGTGCAGCACTTCGGAGTTTGTGGAGACAAAGAACTTTGTCCATGGAAGTAAAGAGGGGAATGTATGAGAGTATAGTTATACCAACACTCTTATATGGGTGTGAAGCATGGGTGATCAATGTTGCAACGAGGAGAAGGCTGGAGGCAGTAGAGATGTTATGTCTGAGGTCAATGTGTGGTGTGAATATAATGCAGAGAATTCAGAGTTTGGAAATTAGGAGGAGGTGCGGGATTACCAAAACTATTATCCAGAGAGCTGAGGAGGGGTTGTTGAGGTGGTTCGGACATGTAGAGAGAATGGAACGAGACAGAATGACTTCGAGAGTGTATAAATCTGTAGTGGAGGGAAGGCAGGGTAGGGGTCGGCCTAGGAAAGGCTGGAGGGAGGGGGTAAAGGAGGTTTTGTGTGCGAGGGGCTTGGACTTCCAGCAAGCATGTGTGAGCGTATTTGATAGGAGTGAATGGAGACAAATGGTTTTTAATACTTGACGTGCTGTTGGAGTGTGAGGAAAGTAACATTTATGAAGAGATTCAGGGAAACCGGCAGGCCGGACTTGAGTCCTGGAGATGGGAAGTACAGTGTCTGCACTCTGAAGGAGGGGTGTTAATGTTGCAGTTTTATAACTGTAGTGTAATGCACCCGTCTGGCAAGAGAGTGATGGAGTGAATGATGATGAAAGTTTTTCTTTTTCGGGCCACCCTGCCTTTTTGGGAATCGTCCGATGTGTTAATAATAAAAAAAATAATTCATCTAATATGACATAATAAACAATATTAATAACATAGAAACATGACATACTCTAGAATGAATAAAATATCATTACGAATGTGAGGACTGGTGTTGTGGTGTTTGTTGTTGGGTGTATAAGGGCCACTGAAAGATATGCCTTAAAGTGATGGCCGCCAGACACACGGCGGTGTTGTCAGTGCCCTATATAACTCCAACAACATTGGAGGAGTTAAGTTTCGTGTCGTCATTTTTCTATCGCTAATCGCTTAACTTACTTGCTACACTGTTAATACTACACTTTATTGCTGGCTGGTGCTATAGCCTTTATCAACTTCTGGTGTTTTAATATCATAACATATCGTAGAATCACTAAATCACTTAAGAAGACATTCTCCCCTCTCAGCCCTTTACCAAAGGGCTGGCATTAGGAGCTTTCTTGGGGCCCTTGGTGGCTTATTTAGCTGTTGCAAGCACTAAAAACAATGGAATAATGACAAAATGTATGGTATGAATGCGTGGGTGGCACTCACTCACTGGTAAACAATGGCACACTGACTCTCAATGGAGTGTCAGGCCCGCTCAGGTCATGCGTACGCGTCCAGGACGAATCACAAACTCCGAGCTGATCCACGAATACCGAACCAATATTTTTCCGAAAAAATATCACGAACTCCGATTTTCACGAACTCCGATGCCAACGAACTCCGGGGGTCCACTGTAGTAGTATGCCACTGATATCTGTATACCTTGTACCTGGAGAGAATTCCAGGGGTCAACGCCCCTGCGGCCCGGTCTGTGACCAGGCATCATGTTGGACCAGAGCCTGATCAACCAGGCTGTTACTGCTGGCCGCACGCAGTCCAACGTACGAACTACAGCCTGGCTGGTCAGGTACCGACTTTAGGTGCCTGTCCAGTGCCTGCTTGAAGACAGCCAGGGGTTTGTTGGTAATCCCCCTGATGTATGCTGGGAGGCAGTTGAACAATCTTGGGCCCCTGACACTTATTGTGTTGTCCCTCAACGTGCTAGTGGCACCCCTGCTCTTCATTGGGGGGATGTTACATCGCCTGCTGAGTCTTTTGCTTTCGTAGGGAGTGATTTTCGTGTGCAAGTTTGGTACTAATCCCTCAAGAATTTTCCATGTGTATATAATAATGTATCTCTCCCGCCTGTGTTCTAGAGAGTACAGGTTTAGGAACTTCAAGCGTTCCCAGTAATTGAGGTGGTTTATCGCAGTTATGCGTGCCGTGAAGGTTCTCTGCACATTTTCAAGGTCAGCAATTTCACCCGCCTTGAAAGGTGCAGTTAGTGTGCAGCAATATTCCAGCCTAGATAGAACAAGCAATCTGTAAAGTGTCAACATGGGCTTGGCATCCCTGGTTTTGAAGGTTCTCATTTCCATCCTGTCATTTTTCTAGCAGATGCAATTGCTACGGTGTTATGGTCCTTGAAGGTGAGATCCTCTGACATGATCACTCCCAGGTCTTTGACATTAGTTTTTCGCTCTATTGTGTGGTTGGAATTAGTTTTGTACTCCGATGAGATTTTAATTTCTTCACGTTTTCCGTATCTAAGTAATTGAAATTTCTCATCATTGAACTTCATATTGTTTTCTGCAGCCCATTTAAAGATTTGGTTTATGTCTGCTTGGAGTCTTGCAGTGTCTTCAACGGTGGACACTGTCATACAGATTTGGGTGTCATCTGCAAAGGAAGACACAACACTGTGGCTTATATCCCTGTCTATGTCCGATATGAGGATGAGGAACAGGATGGGAGCAAATACTGTGCCTTGTGGAACAGAGCTTTTCACAGTAGCTGCCTCAGACTTTACTCTGTTGACTACTACTCTTTGTGTTCTACTTGTTAGGAAATTATAGATCCATCTACCAACTTTTCCTGTTATTCCTTTATCACGCATTTTGTGTGCTATTACACCATGGTCACACTTGTCAAAGGCTTTTGCAAAGTCTGTGTATATAACATCTGCATTCTGTTTCTCTTCTAGAGCATCCAGGACCTTGTCGTAGTGGTCCAACAGTTGGGACAGACAGGAGCGGCCTGCTCTAAACCCATGCTGCCCTGGGTTGTGCAATTGATGGGTATCAAGATGAGTGGCGATCTTGCTTCTTAGAACCCTTTCAAAGATTTTTATGATATGGGACGTTAGCGCTATTGGTCTGTAGTTCTTTGCTATTGCTTTACTGCCGCCTTTGTGGAGTGGGGCTATGTCTGTTGTTTTTAGTAACTGGGGATCACCCCAGTGTCCATGCTCCTCTCCATAGGATGTACATGTACTTGTAGTAAATATAGATATTATTATTATTATTATTATTATTATTATTATTATTACAGTGGAACCTCAGTTTTTGTTTGCCCTGTTTTTTATCGAATTCAGTTTTCGACGACTTTTTTTGTCAAATTGTTGTCCCAGTTTTCGTTATCACCTTGGTTTTCATCCGCCGTTTCTCTACTCTCTGAGCCCGGGTATGGGCCAGGCTCGTCTGGTGCTTGCCTGGTCAACCAGGCTGTTGCTGCTGGAGGCCCGCTGCCCTACATATCCGTCACAGCCTGGTTGATCTGGCACCGTGAAGATACTCTTCCAGTTTCCTCTTGAAGGCTTCTACACTTCCAACCGTGTTTCGGATATCTTCTGGTAAGATGTTGAATAGTCTGGGACCCCGGATGTTGATACAGTACTCCCTTATTGTCCCCACTGCACCCCTGCTCCTCACTGGGTTTATTTTTACACTTCCTAACATATCTCTCACTCCAGTATGTTGTTATGGCAGTGTGCAGATTTGGGACCAGGCCCTCGAGTACTTTCCAGGTACAGTGGACTGCCGAGTAACGAGCAAAATTCATTCCAGAAGCCTGCTCAAGTGCCATTACCAAACGAATTTACTCCCTTAAGAAATAATGTCAAGTAGGTTAGTCCATTTCAGACCCCCAAAAATACACTTACAAAAGCACTTACAATATTATACTTACATAATTGTACGATTTCCGGGGTGCTCGTTACTCGGGGTCCATTGTATATATTATCATGTACGTACAGTATCTCTCTCTCCTCCTCTCCAATGATTACATGTTCAAGACTTAAAGGCGCTCCCAATAATTTAGATGTTTCACTGGCTCAGTGTGAGCCGTAAACGATCTCTGTGTTTGTTCCAGCTCTGATATTTCTCCTGCTTTGAACAGGGTCATCAGCACTGAGCAATATTCTAAGTGAGGGAGTACAGTGGATCCCCGGTTTACATAATTAATTCGTTCCAGAATGCTGTTCAAGTGCCATTACCAAATGAATTTGTTCCCATAAGGAATAATGTAAATTAGATTAGTCCTTTCAGACCCCAAAAATACACTTACAAAAGCACTTACAAAAATACACTTACATAATTGTTCGAGTTTGGAGCAGCACGTAAACCGGGGTCCACTGTACTAGCGATTTGAAGAGTGTCACCATCGGCATTTTTTTCCCTTGTTTTGAAAGTCCTCAATACCCACCGAACGTGTCCGCTGCCCGCGCCCACACAAAACATTGAACGTACATCTTCTGAGTCAGTCTGTCTTTGTTTCTCATCGAGTGAACATTACCCTGCACTTTCATACTAAACATTTTGTAACAATCCATTGTTTTTGTATTTGTTTATATAGTGCGACTTCTAAATGAGCCACCTTGGGGCCAAAGAAAGTTCTGAGTGCCAGCCCTTTGATAAAGAAGGTAAGAAACATGAAAGAGAAGCCAGAAACAGACCTCTCTGGACAGATTTTTTGTGTGACAAGGGTCCAGTGACTCTCAAGCTGATCCTAGTGCCAGTAAAAGACAAAGAAGGAAGTAACCCTGGATAGGGACTTGATACCTGAAGTCCTTATGGAAGGGATTTCCTTCCAAACAATAACCTCTCCTCCTCCTCGCTGCCTTCCATACGTTAACAAGAGTCTTCAATAAAGGTAAAAGTTATGTTAAATGTTCATTTATCCATTTCATTAGTCCTTTATATATTTATTTATCATTGTTTTCTGCGTGTAAAATTATAGTTATTCTATATAAAATGTATTTTTTGTTAATACTTTTTGGTGTCTGGAATGGATTAATTGGATATACATTATTTCTTATGGAAAATATTGCTTCAGTTTTTGTTGAATTAGGTTTTCGTCAGATTTTCTGGAATGAATTAAAGATGAAAACTGAAGTTCCACAGTATTATTATTATTTTTTCTTTTTATTATTAACACATCGGCCGATTTCCACCAAGGCAGGGTGGCCCGAAAAAGAAAAACTTTCATCATCATTCACGCCATCACTATCTTGCCAGAGGGGTGCTTTACACTACAGTTATAAAACTGTAACATTAACACCCCTCCTTCAGAGTGCAGACACTGTACTTCCCATCTCCAGGACTCAAGTCCGGCCTGCCGGTTTCCCTGAATCCCTTCATAAATGTTACTTTGCTCACACTCCAACAGCACGTCAAGTATTAAAAACCATTTGTCTCCATTCACTCCTATCAAATACGCACATGCATGTTTGCTGGAAATCCAAGCCCCTCGCACACAAAACCTCTTTTACCCCCTCCCTCCAACCTTTCCTAGGCCGACCCCTACCCCGCCTTCCCTCCACTACAGATTTATACACTCTCGAGGTCATTCCGTTTCGTTCCATTTTCTCTACATGTCCGAACCACCTCAACAACCCCTCCTCAGCCCTCTGGATAATAGTTTTGGTAATCCCGCACCTCCTCCTAATTTCCAAACTCCGAATTCTCTGCAATATATTCACACCACACATTGACCTCAGACATGACATCTCCACTGCCTCCAGCCTTCTCCTCGTTGCGACATTCATCACCCATGCTTCACACCCATATAAGAGTGTTGGTATAACTATACTCTCATACATTCCCCTCTTAACTTCCATTGACAAAGTTCTTTGTCTCCACAGACTCCGAAGTGCACCACTCACCCTTTTCCCCTCATCAATTCTATGATTCACCTCATCCTTCATAGACCCATCTGTTGACATGTCCACTCCCAAATATCTGAATACATTCACCTCCTCCATACTATCTCCCTCCAATCTGATATCCAATCTTTCGTCACCTAATCTTTTTGTTATCCTCATCACCTTACTCTTTCCTATATTCACTTTCAATTTTCTTCTTTTACATACCTTACCAAATTCATCCACCAACCTCTGCAACTTCTCTTCAGAATCTCCCAAAAGCACAGTGTCATCAGCAAAAAGCAACTGTGACAACTCCCACTTTGTATTTGATTCTTTGTCTTTTAACCCCACACCTCTTGCCAAGACCCTCCCATTCACTTCTCTTACAACCCCATCTATAAATATATTGAACAACCACGGTGACATCACACATCCCTGTCTAAGGCCTACTTTTACCGAGAAATAATCTCCCTCTCTCCTACACACTCTAACCTGAGCCTCACTATCCTCATAAAAGCTCTTCACTGCTTTCAGTAACCTACCTCCTATTCCATACACCTGCAACATCTGCCACATTGCCCCCCTATCCACCCTATCATACGCCTTTTCCAAATCCATAAATGCCACAAAAACCTCTTTACCCTTATCCAAGTATTATTATTATTATTATTTATTCTGAATATACAGGAGGCCCTCCACATTCGCGAAGGTTAGGGGATCAAGAACCTCGCGAATCTTGAAAATTCGCGAATGTTTGGTGCACAGATATGATGTAGGTAAAGAGTATAATACAGTCAACCCTCCGTTTTCGTGTATCTCTGTTTTTGGTGATTTCAGTTTTCGGGCACTTTTTTCGTGGAAATATTACCTCCGTTTTTGGTGATTGGCTCCGTTTTCGTTCATGGTATGGAACCTGTCCAGTGCCCAGCGCACATACAAAGCCTACAAGCCCGCCTCCCATGCACATTCTCAGGCAGTGTAGCATTGTTTCTGGTTGAGTGAACATTATCCTGCAAGTTCATAGAAAACATTTCTTAAGAATCCATTGTTTTTGGCCCTTGATTATTGTGTGTGACTGCTAAATAAGCCACCATGGGCCCAAAGAAAGCTCCTAGTGCCAGTCCTTTGGTAAAGAAAGTGAGGAACACCATAGAATTAAAGAAAGAAATCATAGCAAAGTATCAAAGTGGAGTCGATAAAGGCTATAGCACCAGCCAGCAATAAAGTGTAGCATTAACAGTGTAGCAAGTAAGTTAAGCCATTAATCGATAGAAAAATGACAACACGAAACTTAACTCGTCCATTGTTTGTTTGAGGAATATAGGGGCACTGAGACCAGAGCCGCCCTCTGCCAACATCTCCTCCAAGGTAAGTAAATATTTCTTATTTATATGTGTGAATATTTCTTATTTATAAATTAAAGTGTAAATATTTCTTATTTATAAATTATGTACAGTGGTCCTTCGACTAACGATCTTAATCCATTCCAGGAGCTAGACCTCAACACAAAAAAATCGTTATTTGAAACCTTATTATCCCTAAGAAAAAATGTAAATACAATTAATCCGTTTCCACCCAAAAATTTTCACCAAAAATTATTTTTTTTTAAAGAATAAATACTATGAGACAGCAAACAGACTTAATGTTTTCTTCTCTACCATAGGAAAGCATCTAGCAAGTAAAATCCCAAGCTTGAACACCCGTCCAGCAGACTACCTCGCCAACACCTACCCTAATACACTATTCCTAGCTCCTATCAACCCAATAGAAGTCTCGCTCATAATCAACACCCTTAAAAACAAGGCAGGAGACATAAACAGCTTACCACCTTTTATGTACAAAAAAGCTTCACAGATACTGTCACCAATTATTGCAACACTATTCAATAAATCCATTGAAACCTCTACCGTCCCTTCATTTCTCAAAATAGCAAGGGTCACCCCGATCCACAAAGGAGGTGATCAAACAGACTTGAATAATTATAGACCAATATCTAATTTACCACTGCTCTCTAAAATCTTTGAAAAATTAATTCATAGACAGATCTATTCCTACCTCGTCTCACACAACGTACTCAACCCCTGTCAGTTTGGATTCAGGACCAACAAAAGCACAATTGATGCCATTATACACATGCTAGAGTTAATATACACCGCACTTGAGAAGAAAGAGGTCCCACTGGGAATCGTCATTGATCTACACAAAGCTTTTGATACAGTCGACCATGATTTACTGCTCACAAAATTAGCACACTATGGTATAAGAGGGCACTCGCTCAACTACCTAGTCATACCTCAGTAACAGAAGATAATATGTGTGCACAAATGGAGCGAACTGTTCCACACAACAAATTACAGTCTGAGTCCCTCAAGGAAGTGTCCTGGGTCCACTCCTATTCCTCATTTATATCAATGACCTACCGAATGCATCACAACTACTCAAACCCATATTATTTGCAGATGACACAACGTATGTCTTCTCTCACCCAAATCCAGTCATACTGGCCAATACTGTTAATGCCGAATTACAGAAAATTTCAACATGGATGACGACTAATAAACTTACCCTAAATACTGACAAGACCTACTTCATACAGTTTGGAAACAGAGCCACAAATGTTCCACTTAACATAACGCTCAATGGTTCACCCATCACAAGACTCACAGAGGGAAAATTCCTAGGAATCCACATTGACAGTAGCCTTAAATTCCAAACACACATACAACAAATTTCCAAGAAAATCTCAAAGACAGTAGGCGTATTATCAAAGATACGCTACTACGTGCCTCAATCAGCTCTCCTTGCACTATATCACTCACTCATCTAACCATATCTCACCTATGGAATCTGTGCATGGGGATCAACAACAATAAATCACCTTAGACCACTCATAACCCAGCAAAAGGCTGCAGTCAGAATGATACAGATTCGCACTCTAGACAGCATACTCCACCAATATTCAAAAGCCTAAAACTAGTCACCATAAAGAACATTCACACTTATTCTTGTGCCTACTACATACATAGAACTCTACATTCTAATATAAACCCTCCGCTCAAAATTCTCCTCACCAACCTTAATAGGACCCATGACACAACACTAGACACAGATCACTTTTTTATATACCCCGTGTCCATATCAACCTATGTAAGAATTCTATGCACATAAAGGGCCCCAGAATCTGGAATTCATTATCAGTAAATACTAAAATAACCTTGTCAGAAAATCAATTTAAGACTCTACTCAAAAACCACCTACTCACCCTAAACTAAATAACCATACTGTAAATTACTTTCAAAAGTGCACAGTGTTATTTTCCTATAAAATATAAACTAAATACTCATACTGTAAATTACTTTAAAAAATGCTCAATGTTATTTTCCTACAAAATAATTTCAATTTTTCTATTATGTAACCATGTAACAATGTATTATCATCATATTGTAATTTGAACGATCTAATAAGACAAACTCACTCAATTTCTCTAATATTATGTTCATAGTCTATAAGCCATTAGATTAACCCTTTCGGGGTCGGTACCTTACTAGTACGTTTTACGAGCAGGGGTTGGTGCCGTACTAGTACGCCCAAATTCTAGCGGCCTCAATTTAAGCAGAAAACGTCTGGTAGGCATACATATGAAAGAATGGGTCTGTTTGGTCAGTGTGCACAGTATAAAAAAAATCCTGCAGCACACACTGCATAATGAGAAAAAAAAAACTGACCGTTTTTTCGATTAAAACAGCGAATTTGCAGTCGATTTTCGTATGGTATTTATTGATGTATTCTCGTTTTCTTGGTCTCATTTGATAGAATGGAAGATATATTACAGAAATAGAGATGATTTTGATTGGTATGACAATGACAAGTACCTTGAAATTGAGCTCAAAATAGCGAAATTGTTCGATTTTTGACGATGTTCAAGAGTAAACAAATCACATCATGCGTCCAATACACATCAACTGGCGAGTCTTATATTCATGCACAAGTGCTCTGATATTATTTATACCATTTTTACAATGATGCAGTTGTATACATAACAGTAAATATTCTATTTTTTGTGAGAATAAAAATTCAAAATGGAAAGCAAAAGTAATGAAACAGGGGCCTGGAGACGTCGCTAATGAACAGAGAACATGTTATTTTAGTGCCAGGAATGTCTGCCATGTTTACTCTGGACCCTATTTTGAAATTGGCATCGTTTGAAATTTGTGTGAAATTGGAAAATTGCCATTTTCTGACCACTATTTTGGGTAGTTGAAATTGGTAAATAGGCGGTTTCTTGTATTCAATCGATAGAGGAAATGGAGTTCTAGTGAAATCGCTATAATTTTAGGCGATTGAAACATTGGAATTTTTCGAAAATAGGGCTCGAAGTGGGTGAAATCGCCGATGCGTCAGTGTCATAGATACCGCGAACTTCGCGAAAACATAATTCCGTTAGTTTTCGATCAAATTTCATAATTTTGGTGGTGTTATGATCGGAAAAAGATTCTCTATCATTTCATAAGAAAAAATTATTTATTTTTTTTCCAAAAAAGTTTCGACCCCAGGAACACGTTTCCGAGAAGGCCTGTCAACCCCCAAAGGGTTAAGCTGCCCCTAATGCCATGGCATGCCAGTGGCTCTCCTTGCACTTCAATTTATGATTGTAATAACATAACCTATGTAAATTAGCAATGAAATAAAATATTTGTATTTGTATAGTTTTACATACAGAAAACAATGAGAAATAAATATAAAGCACTAATTATAATGGACAAATGAACAGTTAAATAAGTTTTACCTTTATTGAAGACTCTTGTTGGCGTATGAGAGAGTTTGTTTGGAGAGAGGACAAAATAGTCCTTCAATATGACAATAATATCAACTCTACAGCTTATTTTTCTAGCACAATTCTTCTAATATGACATAATAAACAATATTAATAACATAGAAGGAATAAAACATGTCATTACGAATCTAAGGACTGGTGGAGTGTGTTGTGTTGTTGTTGGGTATAAGGGCCACTGACCATAAGCCGTGGTGGTAGTCGGTTTCAGCAGAAAGCAACCACCACTATCACACAAACAATGTGCATAATTTATAAATAAGAAATATTTACACTTTAATTTATAAATAAGAAATATTTACAGTTTAATTTATAAATAAGAAATACAGTGGTACCTCGGTTAACGATATTTTTTTGTTCCAGAATGCTGTTCAAGTGCTATTACCAAACGAATTTATCCCCATAAGGAATAATGTAAAATAGACTAGTCCTTTTAGACCCCCAAAAATACACTTACAAAAGCATTTAAAAAAATAAACTTACATAAAAGGGCGAGTTTGGGGACCATCGTAAACCGAGGTACCACTGTATTCACACTTATATAAATAAGAAATATTTACACTTACCTTGGAAATGGTGGCAGAGGACGGCGCTCTTCTCATTGTCCCTATAATCCTCAAACATTGTAGAAGTTACATTTTGTGTCGTCATTTTCTATCGATTAATCACTTAACTTACTTAAGTAAGTTTATTCAGGTATACACAAATCCAGTTATACATAGATTATCATACATAGCAGCATATGTGTAGAAAACCTAGGATAACCCAAAAAAGTCAGACAGAGTGACTTATTTCCATTGCTATACTGTTAATGCTGCACTTTATCACTGGCTGGTGCTATAGCCTTTATCAACTTGTGAAGCTTCTTTGGACCCATGGTGACTTATTTCACAGTAACAATCACTAAACCAGCAATAAACACAATAAATTTATTGTGAAATGTTTGAAAGAGTGCGCTGGGTATTGTTCACTCAAGTGTAAACAACGCTAGACTAGCATCCTGCGGCGAAGCGCGGGCAGGCGGACAGGTCTGGTACGGATTGCTACACGAGTAAAAATCGCTACACAAGAAAAATATTGATCGTAAAAAGCAATCGTTACACAAAAAAATCGTTATTCGGACAGATCGTTACTCGGGGGTCTACTGTACATTGTTTGTGTGAATAGTGGTGGTGGCTTTCTGCTGCCGCCGACCACCACCATGGCTTATGGTCAGTGGCTTTTATAAACCAACAACATTAACACTACCGCCAGTTCTCTCATACATAATGATATATTTTATTCATTCTAGAGTATATATCATGTTTCTATGTTATTAATATTGTTTATTGTGTCATATTAGATGAATTGTGATAGATAAATAAGCCGTAGAGCTGATATTAGTGTCAAATTGAAGCATTTTGTCTTGCCTCCCAACAATAAACTCGCCTCCCTCTCTCCTCCTCTCCATCTTACATACACCAACAAGAGTTGCCATTAAAGGTAAGTGTGATGTTAAATGTTCATTTATACATGTTATTAGTGCTTTATATTTATTTGTCATTGTTTTCTCTATGTAAATCTGTATTTAATCTCTAAAAAATTATTTTTTGTTAATACTCCTCTGTGTCTGAAACGGATTAATTGAATTTAATAATAATAATAACATAGTTAGGTATAAATGAGGTGTACATGCCAAAAGCCCCTAATATGCTGAGCATTGTGGGCATTCTTAAGATTAATTAACAGTAGACTACATGGTTGATAATTTACAAAATAAGTATACGTAATTGTGTATTTAAGTTGTAAAATTTGAATATAAGTTGAACATAATAATTTATTAATTGAAGCAATGCAATTAATTGAATCAGCTCAAACAAATTAAAACAATTAGTTGTATTGCAATTACAGTTTATATGGTAATTATATAAGTAACACAGAGTACAAGAGAGTGAATTATTATTTCTTATGGGGAAAATAGCTTCAGTTTTTGTTGATTTCAGTTTTAGTCGATCCCTTTGGAACGAATTAAACACGAAAACGGAGGGTTGACTGTAATTCTGTAATGTAGCATTCACGAATGTTTTGAAGCGCAAATATGTTGTAGGGAAATATAATAATAGCATTTACTTAGCCTAACAATACTGCTTCCTTAACCACCTATTGAACCACGAACAATCATAAAACACATGAAAACATCGTAAAATATTGTATATACGTACAGTGGACCCTCGGTTTTTGTTCACCTCCAAACTCGAACAATTATGTAAGTGTATTTTTGTAAGAGCTTTTGTAAGTGTATTTTTGGGGGTCTGAAACGACTAACCTAACTTACATTTGTACTTATGGGAACGAATTCGTTCGGTAACGGCACTCGAACAGCATTCCGGAAAGAATTTTCAATGAAAACCGAGGGTCCACTGTACATGTTATGGTTTAATAACAAATAATGAACAAACAAAACACCATTCGTAAGGTTAGGCAGACGAACTCTGACGACTAGTGATGATGATGACAATGACGATGATGGTGATGATGATGACAATGACGATGATGGTGATGATAGAAATGCAGTTACTGATGACAGTTGAATGGAGGTGATTATACAGAGTGTAACTGCATGGCATGATGAGTCTAGTGTGTGGATTCTAACTCTTCACTGCCAGCATCACTGCCAACATTGCTAGAGTCAGAGTTAGCAACGGAGTCAGATTCTTCCATGGGTTCAGGTTCAGATGAGGTGGTAGGGGTAGTGCAGCAGGGGTAGTGGCAGGCTTCCTTGTGAAGAACATTGTGATGGCCAACTGAGAACATTCCTCTTATCTACAAATAGAGTTTTGTAAGGCATCATGCACCTATCAATGTCGCTCATCACCTTCAAAGCCCTCAACATCGATGGGTCTTATGTCGTAAAAAAATTGTTTGAGCTGTGCTGTCATTCTCATCACTAGTTTTTCAAGGGTGAGGGCTTGAGGTTGATTGGCCTCAGCAACACTCCTCTTCTTCATCCTCACTCTCTGCCTGCACAATCTCCAACAATTCTTCATCATTTAGGCCCAATGCATGTTCTTCAACCAGTTCTCTCACCTCACCCTCTTGCATGTCCTAAATCCTTAACCACCAACTAGCCTTGCTAGCTCCACAGTCTTCCTCATGGCTTTTTTAACCTCATCCTGAGGACCAAATCCAACAAAATCACACACACACACTGGCCACAAAGCCCTCCAACAACCCTTCACTGTCTGAGGGCACAAATCCTTGACACTCTCATGCACTATTGAGAGGCAGTCAGTGATGGTGAATATTGCGACCCCAGAATGGGCCACAATGTAGAGTGGACCCCCGAGTATCGTAATTAATCCGTTCCAGGAGCTATTACTTAACACGAAGTTTACGAAATTCGAACCCTTATTTCCCATAAGAAATAATGTAAATACAATTAATCCGTTCCACAAAAAAATTATCACATATAAAATAATTAAAAACAATATATA
>WNWK01044537.1:0-15063 GCA_009830355.1 Cherax destructor | reverse complement strand
TGATAATCTATGTTAATGTATTTGTGTATCCCTTTTGAAAAACTTACGCGGGACCTCATCTTCCCCAACAATGATGATCTGATACGAAATGTCATCATATCAAAAACAATATACTCAGATCACAACAAAATTAGAGGTCCAGACATGAAGGGGGGAGCCCCAGATCAACAAAATGTGATCAGCCGCGGGGGAGCCTTCTCCAAATTCAATTTCAATAAAAAAAACAAAAAGGGGGACCAAGAAAAACCAAGTCCTAAATGATATAAACTGGGAAGATTGCCTAAGCATCACGGACCCCAACCTATGTCTAGAAAAATTAACTCTGTGGCACTAGAGGTTTTCCCCAAGGAAAATTTCCCCTTAAAGGGAAAAAGGGGAGGAAAGAAAGAAAGAGAGAGGCGCTCCCTATACAGGCGAAGGCAAAGAATAAGGAGCAGCTACAGGAGGCCAATATATCTGAAATACGTAGGAGACACTAGTCAGACAAATAGCAAACATCGAATTAAAACTAAAGGAATCCTACAGGAATCAAGAAACGCGGGAAGAACAAAAAGTTATGAATGAAATTGAAAGAAACCCAAAGTATTTCTTTTCTTATGCAAAATCAAAGTCGAGAACAACATCCAGTATTGGGCCCCTACTTAAACGGGATGGGTCCTACACAGATGACAGCAAGGAAATGAGTGAATTACTTAAGTCCCAGTATGACTCGGTTTTTAGCGAGCCGCTAACCAGACTGAAAATCGAAGACCTAAATGAATTTTTATGAGAGTGCCACAGAACTTGACAGACGCAACTAGAGGAAATAACCTGCTAGACTTGGTTCTTACCAGCAGGGAATCGCTAATTAATAATCTTGAGGTTAATGATGAGCTTGGGGAAAGTGATCACAAATCACTCAGTTTTAATATATCATGGAATTACCCTAATAATGGCAATCAAGTCTCTGTCCCTGACTTCCGTCTGGCTGATTTCATAGGACTGAAAAATTACCTGGGTAGGTTGAACTGGAATGACCTGACAGTGGGTCAGGTAGGTGGTGATTGCCAATATGACGTTTTCCAGAGAATAGTTCTAGCTGCTCAGACAACTTATGTTCCTAATAGGAAATCAGATCAAACAAAAATGATCCTAAATGGATGAACAATAGATTAAAACATCTCAATGGTCAAAAGAGAGGCATATATAGGCAAATCAAAAGAGGAGAGGGGCAATTAAGTAATCAATATATTCAGTTAAAGATAGAAATAAAAAAGGGAATAAGAAAAGCAAAAAGAGACTATGAGGTTAAAGTTGCAAGAGAATCGAAGACTAACCCAAAAGGATTTTTTCAGGTATACAGAAGTAAGATTAGGGACAAGATAGGCCCACTCAAAAGTTACTCAGGTCAGCTCACCGTCAGTGATAAGGAAATGTGTAGAATGTTTAACACTTACTTCCTCTCAGTTTTTACACAGGAAGATACTAGCGATATTCCAGAAATAATAAATTATGTAGAACAGGACGATAGTAAACTATGCACGATTAGGGTCACAAGTGACATGGTCCTTAGACAAATAGATAAATTAAAACCTAACAAATCCCCATTCCCTGATGAACTGTATGCAAGGGTTCTAAAGGAACTAAGCAAACAGTTGGCTAATCTTTTCAACATATCACTGCAAACTGGCATGGTGCCAGATAAGTGAAAAATGGCAAATGTAATACCTATTTTCAAAGCAGGTGACAGGTCCTTAGCTTCGAACTATAGACCAATAAGCCTAACCTCCATAGTGGGAAAATTTATGGAATCAATAATTGCCGAGGCAATTCGCAGCCATCTTGAAAAGCATAATTTAATCAACGAATCTCAGCACGGTTTTACAAAAGGACGTTCCTGCCTTACAAATTTAATAACTTTTTTCACTAAGGTGTTTGAGGAGGTAGATCATGGTAATGAATATGATATTGTGTATATGGACTTCAGTAAGGCTTTGATAGAGTCCCACATCAGAGACTATTGAGGAAAATTAAGGCACACGGAATAGGAGGAGAATTTTTCCTGGATAGAGGCATGGTTGACAAATAGGCAACAGAGAGTTTGCATAAATGGGGAGAAATCAGAGTGGGAAGCGTCACAAGCGGTGTTCCACAGGGGTCGGTATTGGGCCCCTGTTGTTCACATCTACATAAACGACATAGATGAGGGAATAAATAGCGACATAAGCAAGTTTGCCGATGACACCAAAATAGGCCGTCCAATTCATTCAAATGAGGACATTAGAGCACTCCAGGAAGATTTGAATAGACTGATGCAGTGGTCGGAGAAGTGGCAGATGCAGTTTAATATAGATAAATGCAAAGTTCTAAATATTGGACAGGACAATAACCATGCCACATATAAACTAAATAATGTAGATCTTAATACTACTGAATGCGAAAAGGATTTAGGAGTTCTGGTTAGCAGTAATCTAAAACCAAGACAGCAGTGCATAAGTGTTCGCAATAAAGCGAACAGAATCCTTGGCTTCGTATCAAGAAGCATAAATAATAGGAGTCCTCAGGTTGTTCTTCAACTCTATATATCCTTGGTTAGGCCTCATCTAGATTATGCTGCACAGTTTTGGTCACCGTATTACAGAATGGATATAAATGCTCTGGAAAACGTACAAAAGGGGGATGACTAAGTTGATCCCATGTATCAGAAATCTTGCCTATGAGGATAGACTGAGGGCCCTGAATCTGCACTCTCAGAAAGGCGTAGAATTAGGGGGATATGATTGAGGTGTATAAATGGAAAACAGGAATAAATAAAGGGGATGTAAATGGCGTGCTAAAAATATCTAGTATTGACAGGACTCGCAGCAATGGCTTTAAGTTTCAAATTCAAATTCAAATTCAAATACTTTATTTCATGTAATACAAGGTGGGGGGTACTTATAGTTATACATTAAAGTTGATATTACAAGATGGCCAATAATATGCCTAGGTATGCCTAGGCTTTTCAGGCAGTCTTATGATAGGTCTTACTCAATAGCTATACAATGGATATACAGATTGTAAGGTTAGGTTTACAAAATTTAGGTACTGGAATTTAAACATTGAGAATTTAACAATTAGTATAAAAAGTTAGCAATTAGTTTATATATTAATGATTAAGGTGATATATTGGCATAATATAGTTTCTATATTGGAGTATCTTAGGCAAACTTATGACTAGCTTAAGTATTATGGAGCAATAGTTGTATTAGAATTTTGGTTAGAACTGTGCAAATTAAGGGGAATCACAGATATCAATAAGTGTATTTTGCTGTGGTTAGTAATGTGCAAATTAAGGAGAATCACAGATATCAATAAGTGTATTTTGCTGTGGATATGTGCAAGATAAAGTAGTTTTCGTATGGTTAACTACCGGTTGGGTGCGTAAGTGAGATAAGATGTTTTTTAACGGTGCTTTTGAAAATGGAGGTTGTGTCTGCAGTTCTAGAGTTTTCAGGCAGGGAGTTCCAGATTTTAGGCCCTTTTATGCGCATTGAATTTTTGTATAGATTTAGTCGGACACGGGGAATGTCAAAGAGATGTTTATGTCTGGTATTATGTCTATGGGTCCTGTCACAACTGTCAAGAAAGTGTTTTAGCTCAGGGTTAAAGTTGGAATTAATGGTTCTATAAATGTAGATAGCAGAGTAGTAAGTATGGATGTTCTGGACAGTGAGTAGGTTTAGGTCTTTGAAGAGTGGGGGTGTGCTGCCTAGCGTTGGATTGTGTGATAATTCTTACTGCGGCTTTTTGTTGGGTTATTATTGGCTTTAGGTGGGTAATTGCTGTTGATCCCCATGCACAAATGGCATATGTGAGGTAGGGATAGATGAGTGAGTAGTATAGTGTGAGTAGGGCTGATTGTGGTACATAATACCGTATCTTAGAGAGAATCCCCACAGTTTTGGACACTTTCTTTGTTATGTGTTGGATATGGGTGCTGAATTTCAGGCTGCTGTCAAGGTGAAGGCCCAGGAACTTGCCCTCGTTATGTCTAGCAATAGGTGTAGAGTTGATCTTAATGTTTAATTGTGGATCATCTGTTCTGTTGCCAAACATAATATAGAAGGTCTTATCAGTGTTGAGTGTAAGTTTATTGGCAGTCATCCATGTTGATATTTTTATTAATTCGTCGTTAACAATGGTATTAAGCGTGGCAAGGTTTGTGTGGGAGATGACATAAGTTGTATCGTCAGCAAAGAGTATTGGTTTCAAGTGTTGTGATACATTGGGAAGATCATTGATGTATACATCAGGGGACCAAGGACACTTCCCTGCGGTACGCCGGTGTCTAGTGGTAGATTCAGGAAGGATATAGGAAAGCATTGGTTTGGTAATACAGTTGTCGATGAGTGGAACAAACTCCCGAGTACAGTTATAGAGGCTAAAACGTTGTGTAGTTTTAAAAAATAGGCTAGATAAATATATGAGTGGGTGCGGGTGGGTGTGAGTTGGTTCTGACTAGCTTGTGCTACTAGGTCAGATGCCGTGCTCCTTCCTTAAGTGAATGTTACCTGACCTGGATGGGTCGGGGCATTGGCTTAAGCCGGTGGGAGACTTGGACCTGCCTCGCATGGGCCAGTAGGTCTGCTGCAGTGTTCCCTCTTTCTTATGTTCTTATGTTCTTAAATGATATGCCCATGCACTCCGCTCCAGACCCAGACTCATGGAACTCCGTGTTCATCAAGAACTGCAAGAAGCCCCTATCACGTGCTTTTAACATCCTATGGAGAGGGAGCATGGACACTGGAGTCGTCCCGCAGTTACTAAAAACAACAGACATAGCCCCACTCCACAAAGGGGGCAGTAAAGCAATAGCAAAGAACTACAGACCAATAGCGCTAACGTCCCATATCATAAAAATCTTTGAAAGGGTTCTAAGAAGCAAGATCGCCATTCATCTTGATACTCATCAATTGCACAACCCAGGGCAGCATGGGTTTAGAGCAGGCCGCTCCTGTCTGTCCCAACTACTGGACCACTACGACAAGGTCCTGGATAACCTAGAAGACAAACAAAATGCAGATGTTATATACACAGACTTTGCAAAAGCCTTTGACAAGTGTGACCATGGTGTAATAGCACACAAAATGCGTGATAAAGGAATAACAGGAAAAGTTGGTAGATGGATCTATAATTTCCTAACAAGTAGAACACAAAGAGTAGTAGTCAACAGAGTAAAGTCTGAGGCAGCTACTGTGAAAAGCTCTGTTCCACAAGGCACAGTACTTGCTCCCATCCAGTTCCTCATCCTCATATCGGATATAGACAGGGATATAAGCCACAGTGCTGTGTCTTCCTTTGCAGATGACACCCGAATCTGTATGACAGTGTCCACCATTGAAGACACTGCAAGACTCCAAGCAGACATAAACCAAATCTTTAAATGGGCTGCAGAAAACAATAGGAAGTTCAATGATGAGAAATTTCAATTACTCAGATACGGAAAAAGTGAAGAAATTAAAATCTCATCGGAGTACAAAACTAATTCAAACCACACAATAGAGCGAAAAACTAATGTCAAAGACCTGGGAGTGATCATGTCAAAGGATCTCACCTTCAAGGACCATAACACCGTAGCAATTGCATCTGCTAGAAAAATGACAGGATGGATAATGAGAACCTTCAAAACCAGGGATGCCAAGCCCATGTTGACACTTTACAGATCGCTTGTTCTATCTAGGCTGGAATATTGCTGCACACTAACTGCACCTTTCAAGGCGGGTGAAATTGCTGACCTTGAAAATGTGCAGAGAGCCTTCACGGCACGCATAACTGCGATAAACTACCTCAATTACTGGGAACGCTTGAAGTTCCTAAACCTGTACTCTCTAGAACGCAGGCGGGAGAGATACATTATTATATACACATGGAAAATTCTCGAGGGATTAGTACCAAACTTGCACAAGAAAATCACTCCCTACGAAAGCAAAAGACTCGGCAGGCGATGTAACATCCCCCCAATGAAGAGCAGGGGTGCCACTAGCACGTTGAGGGACAACACAATAAGTGTCAGGGGCCCAAGATTGTTCAACTGCCTCCCAGCATACATCAGGGGGATTACCAACAAACCCCTTTCTGTCTTCAAGCAGGCACTGGACAGGCACCTAAAGTTGGTACCTGACCAGCCAGGCTGTGGTTCGTACATTGGACTGCGTACGGCCAGCAGTAACAGCCTGGTTGATCAGGCTCTGGTCCAACATGAGGCCTGGTCACAGACAGGGCCGCGGGGGCGTTGACCCCTGGAATTCTCTCCAGGTAAACTTACTTACTAGTGCCAAACTGCTGATCAAGCAATTACCGTTCTTAGCTGCCAGCCACTTGGTTCCTCCCACCTCTGCAATAAGCCCCGCCTACACTTTCAATGATGTTGAGTGGTAAATTTAGTCTATTAGAAAGAAAATTAGACAGAAAAAGAATAAAAAAACAAACAAACAAAATAATTCATCTCGCGCGGTCACGATTTTTTTTATGTTGAGCGTCGTAACATAATATGTTTCAAATAGCTATAATTTGCTTTAGAAACGTCGTATTTCAATGGGATTTTCACCAAAATGTTGCCAGATTTTAAACTATTTTTGTCAACAAAACTCATTTTCAATATTTTTCGATTTATTATCGTACTCCGCGCGGAAACTGTAGCATTCGCCCTAATTGCCCTAATTCAGAGTGCCGGCACTGTACTTCCCATCTCCAGGAATCAAGTCCGGCCTGCCGGTTTCCCTGAAACTCTTCATTAATGTTACCTTGCCTACATTCCAACAGCACGTCAAGTCCTAAAAACCATTTGTCTCCATTCGCTCCTATCTAACACGCTCACACACGCTTGATGGAAGTCCAAGCCCCCTCGCATACAAAAGATCCTTTACCCCCTCCCTCCAACCTATACTAGGCCGACCCCTACCCCGCCTTCCCTCCACTACAGATTTATACACTCTCGAAGTCATTCTATTTTGTTCCATCCTCTCTATATGTCCAAACCATCTCAATAACCCCTCCTCAGCTCTCTGGATAATAGTTTTGGTAATCCCACACCTCCTCCTAATCTCCAAACTACGGATTCTCTGCATTATATTCACACCACACATTAACCTCAGACATGACATCTCCTCTGCCTCCAGCCTTCTCCTTGTTGCAACATTCACAACCCATGTCTCACACCCATACAAGAGTATTGGTATAACTATACTCTCATACATTCCCCTCTTTGCTTTCATGGATAAAGTTCTCCATCTCCACAAGCTCCGAAGTATGAAAGACAGCAAATGTAGTCCCAATTTTTAAAAAAGGAGATAGACACGAAGCACTAAACTACAGACCAGTGTCACTGACATGTATAGTATACAAGGTCATGGAGAAGATTATCAGGAGAAGAGTGGTGGAACACCTAGAAAGGAACGAGCTTATCAACGACAGCCAACACGGTTTCAGGGATGGGAAATCCTGCGTCACAAACCTACTGGAATTCTATGTCAGGGTGACAGCAGTAAGGCAAGAGAGAGAGAGGGGTGAGTAGATTGCATTTTCTTGGACTGTAAGAAGGTATTTGAGACAGTTCCACACAAGAGATTAGTGCAAAAGCTACAGGATCAGGCTGGGATAACAGGGAAGGCACTACAATGAATCAGGGAATACCTGTCAGGAAGACAACAGCGAGTCATGGTACGTGGCGAGGTGTCAAAGTGCGCTCCTGTAACGAGCGGGGTGCCACAGGGATCAGTCCTAGGACCGGTGCTGTTTCTGGTATTTGTGAACGACATGACGGAAATAATAGACTCTGAAGTGTTCCTGTTTGCAGATGATATGAAGTTGATGAGAAGAATTCAATCGGACAAGGACCAGGCAGAACTACAGAGGGATCTGGACAGGCTGCAGGCCTGGTCCAGCAACTGGCTCCTGGAGTTCAACCCCACCAAGTGCAAAGTCATGAAGATTGGGGAAGGGCAAAGAAGACCACAAACGGAGTACAGTCTAGGGGGGCAAGAACCTTCAAACCTCACTCAAGGAAAAGGATCTTGGAATGAGTATAACACCGGGCACATCTCCTGAGGCGTACATCAACCAAATAACTGCTGCAGCATACGGTCACCTGGCAAACCTAAGAACAGCATTCCGACATCTTAATAAGGAGTCATTCAGGACCCTGTACACTGTGCACGTTAGGCCCATACTGGAGTATGCAGCGCCAGATTGGAACCCTCACCTAGCCAAGCATGTAAGGAAACTAGAGAAACTGCAGAGGTTTGCAACAAGACTAGTCCTGGAGCTAAGGGGTATGTCCTTCGAGGAGATGTTAAGGGAAATCGACCTGACGACACTGGAAGACAGGAGAGATAGAGGGGATATGATAACAACATATAAAATACTGAGAGGAATCGACAAGATGGACAGAGACAGAATGTTCCAAAGGTGGGACACAGCAATAAGGGGACACAGTTGGAAGTTCAAGACTCAGATGAACCACAGGGCTGTTAGGAAGTATTTCTTCAGTCACAGAGTTGTCAGGTAGTGGAATAGTCTGGGAAGTGATGTAGTGGAGGCAGGATCCATACATAGCTTTAAGGAGAGGTATGATAAAGCTCATGGAGCGGGTAGAGTGACCGAGTAGCGGCCAGTGAAGAGGCGGGGCGAGGAGCTGTGAATCGACCTCTGCAACCACAACTAGGTGAGTACACACACACACACACACACACACACACTGTTACGCTATTAACGTCCTTAGGATTCAATCTATTTCATCATATCTATCTTATTTAATATTAATTCACTCTCATCTCCATTATTAACTAAACTGGAAATGTTCGACCTTGTATTATTATCTATCATCATCATATTGGTCCTCTAAGTAATTCAGATAATTATGTATATACTATGTGTATATATAATGTTTGCTTTTTTGGTATAAAAAATATAGATAATTGTATAACGATTCAACCTCACCTCTTCTGTGTATTGTTTAACATCACTTCTCTTCATTCCGCATCCAGCACTGGTGGTGTGCAGACATGTTGGTCAGCCCCTGGCGGCAGCTCTGGGAAATTATATTTTCAGCAAAGATGGCAGACGGCTACCGGCGGAGAGTTAACACAGTATGTGTTGAGTTTTTACAAAGAGCGATCTACTCGACTAATGCAGATATGATACTACCAGCGATTCTCCGTGACACATATGGCGTGACACATGCAGATCTTTATGGAATATCGATCAATGGAGCGAAGAGGCTGTTTGTGAAATTTGCAAGCACAGATGCATATCAACGGGTGGTGGATGCCTACCAGGACAAAAGAATGATGGTGAATCCTGGAGTAGAGGTATGCTTAAGGAATGTATTGGCTGTCTACAAGTGGATAAAGGTACACAATGTTCCTTTTGAGGCGGGACCAGAGGACATCCATGACGTCTTTAAGTTTTTTGGTGTTATCCATGCTATAAATATTGGCAGATAGGCGCAGGGGCTTTATGCAGGTCTTTTGGAGGGATCTTATTCAGTTAAAATGATGTTGCGCAATCCCATACCGTCGTATGTTATGATGGATTGTTTTCGTACACAGGTTTATGTGTTGTACCAAGGGCAGGTGCGTACATGTAGATTGTGTGGGCAGCCGGGACATCTGGCGGCTGAGTGTGTGAGGAGACGGGAGGATCGACGACGTGGGACTGATGCACCTGCAGGACAGAGAGTGGAGGAGCGTACGGGCGTGATACTGGAGGATGGTGCCTAGGAGCGTCTAGCTGAAGGAGGGCAGGGGAGGACGCAGTGAAGGGAGGAAGTGGAGCTGGAAGAACAGGCAGCGATGAAGTGTCGTGAAGAGCAGGTTTTGAAGGATCAGCGGCTGCCTCAGGAGACTGAGGAACATCAGGAGGACGTTCATAGTGTGGAAAATGAGGCTGCTATATTGAAGGATTTGAATGAGATCTTGGAAGGGGAGAGTATGGATTTGGGGAGTGGGGAGGGTGAGGGTGGTGGGGTGGAGACAATGCTGTCATTTTTGGACAAGATTGAAAGTAGTGGAGCTACAGCGACAGTGGTACAGGTGGAGGTGGAGGTCCATAGACAGCAGGAGGATGCAGAGGAGGAAATGGAGAAGGTGGAATCGAGAAAGAGAATGGGGGAGGAGGCGGAAAATGACATCCTTACTCCTGGGCAGAGACCGGGGAAAAAGGTATGGTCGGAGGTGGTACGTGGTAATGTTGCTGGTATCAGAGTAAATGGTAGTACCAGAGTGAATAAGGAAGTGGTAGGTGACAAAAAGTGTGGTACTAAGGTTGGATCAACTGACAAGAATGACAGGAAGCAAGCAAAACAGAAGGGAAAACCTATGCCTTTAATTTCTGGTGTCTAAGTATAAATGTGAATGGCCTCAGGGATAAGGTCAAGCGTAGGTGGGTAGAGGTAACCTTACATAGGCTTAAGATAGACATAGTTTTTTTCCAGGAGCATAATTTTAGGAAGGGTAATGAGTTGTTTCTGAAGGGGTTTCAGGTCTTTGTGGGGGGGTCTGCTGGCCTAAAAGGGGGTGAGGGAGGGTAGTCCTTTTGTTTTGGGGTCATGGGAAGGAGGGGGAGGGGGTAGAGTGGTTAGGGTGAATGGTAGATGGGGTGTGGTTAATGTTAGTTTTATTGGGGTTTATATGCCAGCGGTTCCTACATTGCCTGTGAAGGATAATTTTGTGAGGGAAGAATTAATTTATGCTTTAAGGGGTTTGCCTCAAGTAGCTATTATCGGGGGAGATTGGAATTGTATTATTAGACTCAAGGATGTGGAACTGAGGGGTTCGGGGCAAGTTGTGAGGATCTTGCCGGAGGTTTTGTGTGCAGTGGGGGTGGTAGACGTAGTGGGAGGTGGAAATAACCTGGTGGAGTACACGTTTAGTAGGGGTCAGTATGCAGCTCGTTTAGATAGGATATATGTTTCAAAAGTAGTGGTGGTGGAGAAGGTGGAATGTATAGATGTTGGGTTTTCGGAACACAAAGGTGTTTTGGCACAATTAGGGTGGGAAGGGGCGGTGCAGGTGTTTCAAAGTTATTGGAAGCTCAATGTGGGGATGTTGAAGAGGCTAGCATGGCAGGTGGATTTTGAGGGGTGGTGGAAGGTTTTGTGGGGGGGGGTAGGGGTATTGTTGGGGTGGCAAAGTGGTGGAATGAATGTGGGAAACTTGCCATTAAGGAATTTTTTGAAAAGGTGGGTAGGGAAGATGCGCGATATAGATTTGGGTATCAACGGTATTTAGAGGGGTTATTGAGGGATGTTGGAGGTGGAGGGGGGGTTGGGAGTGGCGAAAATTTGGAGGGCATTAGGGTGGCTTTAAGGGATATCCAGAATGATCGGTTTCAAGTGTTAAGAGTTAGGAGTGGCATGGAGGAAGTGTTGTGGGGTGATAGGGCATCAGCGGTGGTTCTGAGGCAATTTCCTAGGAGGAGAGAAGGTATGACAATAGGGTCGTTGGAAGTTGAGGACAGTTTGGGGGGTATGAGAAGGGTAGGGTTTTAAGTACGACTGAGGCGATGAGTGGGTATGCGGAATTGTGGTATGAGCAAAAATTTATGAGGGAGGAGGGGAATGCTTGTATAGGGGAGGAAGTGTTAGGTAGCATAGAGGAGAGAGTGAGTGGTGAGGAGAGGAGGGAGTTAGGTGGGGAAATTACTGAGGAGGAGGTTTGGGAGGCGGTTAAGGGACTACGTATGGGGAAGACTCCAGGGATTGATGGTTTGCCTGGTGAGGTGTATGTAATATTGGGATGTGTTGAAAGAGGTCTTGGTAAAGGTTTTTAATGAAATGAGGGAGGGGGAGGTGCTTGCAGAGTCAGTTAGAACCAGGGTGGTGGTTTTGGTCCCTAAACGTGAGGGACCTAAGGGGCTTAAGGATTATAGAGTAATTGCTTTGATGTGCACAGATTATAAAATTTTTGCTAAGATTTTGGCAAATAGGCTTAAGAGGGGTTTGAAGGGTTGGTTGCATGAGGGGCAATTTGGGATCCCTGGGAGGAGTATGAGAATGGGACATAGGAGGATTAAGGGTTTTATAGAAAATTGTGGTGAGGGAGGTGTGTTAGGTTTAGATTGGGCTATAGCTTATGATAGGGTACATAGGGGGGCATTATTGGAGATTATGAGGAGACAGGGTTTTGGTGAGGAAATAGTGGGTTGGGTTCGAATTTTATATGCTGAGGCCTTGCTTAAGGTACAAATTAATGTCAGGATTAGATGGGCAGTAGGTATGGGTAGAGGTATTTGTCAGGGGTGTCCTTTATCTCAGATCCTTTTTGCGTTTTTGCAGGACCCTTTTTTCGGTTGGTGGAGAAAGGGGAGCAAGGGAGGGGGGAGGGTGGGGGTGCAGGGCTGAAATAATATGTTATGTAGATGATACCACGTTGTTGGTAACATCGAGTGAATGTTTACGATGGATCAGTGATTTGGTGGTGAGGTTTGGTAAGGTGACGGGCATGAGAGTTAATAAGAGTAAATCAGTTTTGTTAGAGGTAGGAAGTTGGATAGGGGGAGCGTTGGGGGTAAGGGAGGGATGGTCTTGCGTTGAAGATTTGAAAGTTTGTGGTATAGTGTTTTGTGGTAACCTAGTAAGGGCAAGGGAGGTGAATTCTAGGGAGGTGGTAGATAAAGCTTTGGATAGGATGAAGGGTTGGGGGTGAAGGAGGTAACTTTATTACAAAGAGTTGTTGTGGTGAATGTATTAGTATACAGTAAGTTATGGTTTAGGGGGGCAGTTATACCTTTGTTGGAGGGGGATGTTCGTAGGTTGGAAAAGGGAGTTTATAACTTTGTGTGGGGAAGGGGTAGGCACTGGTTAAATAAGGAAGTGGTGGAAACTAGAGTTAAATATGGGGGTTTGGGTTTGGTTCCACTAAGACTGATGCTGCGCAGTGTTTTTTTGAAGCAGGAATTTCAATTTACTGGGGGACAGGGGGGTAGGCGCATAGGAGGGGTGATGAAGGAGGCGAGGAAGTGGTGGGGAGGGAGAGAGTTGGTGGGTTGTGAGGGGGTCCTTTGGTTTCTTATGGTGGTTCAGGATTCGGTAAAGGTACGAGCGAGTAGGTTGGATAGGGTGGGTGTAAGGGAGGTGTTAGTGAGGGGAGAGGAAACTTTCCCTTTGTATGACTGGAAGAGTATTTGGTGGTGGTTTAGGAAGGTTAAGGTTCGACCAAGAGTTAGGGAAGTGGGCTTTAAGTTTTTGCATGGGATTTTGGTAGCGAAGAGTCAGCTTTTTATGATGGGTATGACAAATAATGGGGAGTGTGATAAATGTGGGGAGTGGGAGACGGCGTTTCATGTGGTGTATTTTTGTAGGGACATGGAAAAGGTGCGGGATTGGATAGGGGGTGTTGAATTTGATTGGTGGGAGGGGTGTGTCCGTGTTGTGTGCTTTAAGTTTAGATATGGGTGATAACCCGGAAAGTGTGCACAGGGCTTTGACGTACATTGTTTTGGATTATATTTTTGAGTTTTGGAGTATGAGGGGTTTGGAGGTGAGGGTGGTGGTCAAAGCTTTGGCTGCCCTAATTTTTAGAACGAAATGTAGGAATAGGGAGATTTATGGGGGGCGTTGGGAGAGTTTTTTTCCAACAGAGTATAGAGTTTTGACAATGGAGGGGTTGTTGAAGTTATTTTAGTGTGGGTTCAGGGTGGTTGGGGGGGTGTATGGGATGTGTTGGTAGGTAGAGGGAGGGGGTATAGCATTAGTTCTTAGGTGGGGGGAGAGTTTGGTTTCCTTCTGTTTCGGCTGTGTTCCTGTGGACATGCATGTGTGTTTTTTGGTGTTTTGCAAGGAATTCCTGGTACGTTTTTATAAGGTTCTGTTTTAAGCCTTATGTGTTGAGATCTTGGTATGGTGTTTGAGGTAGTATATGCCTTGGTTTTGGTTCTGTTTACTTTACCCTGTACGGGTCAAGTGTTATGAGAAGATGTTTGGTTTGTTGTTTTGTTAAGTGTGAAAAGATAAAATGTGTGGGAAGTGGAAGTTTTTATGGTTGTGTACATATTTTGTAGCGATTAGAGTGAATGGTTTGTTGTGTGTTGTTTTGAAGCCTTTATGTTTTGGGATTAAAGTAAGGCTTTTATGTAGTGTAGTGACTGCTAGTGATCAGTTGATCCATTTTTTTGTGAGAGCCTATAATGTTTTTTTGTCTCGGGTTTTGGAGTATTGTATGTTGACATGTTTTGTTGTTGGTTCAAGAAATTTTTTGGGTGTAATAACCTTGTGTGGTGACAAAGGTTGGACGGGGAAGATGGTAATTACCAATATTATTTTGGGTGGTTTTGATGTGTGGTAGTTTTAGTTTTTATTGTGCAGATTTCATCTATATTTTTGGGTGTTGGAGTTACAATATGTTTGTTGTAAGTTGATAAGGGAAAATGTATTACACTGTCATAAATAAAAAAAAAAAAAACACATTTTGGTGTCTGATACTTGATTTTAATGTTTGCTATTGTCTAAAGTTAGGATGACAAAATGTTTTTTGGTCTATGATGTTGTTCTTTAACATTGTTAAAGTAAAGTTAAGTTTTTGAGTGTGTTCATGTTTTTCTATGTAAATTTTGTTTTGGATTTTGTTGTATTCGGTTCAGTGTATGTTATAATATATGTAAGTTTATGTTAAAAAAAATATAAAAAAAAACTTCTCTTGTTCCCACCTACACCCCCTCCTGTGTCCGGTCTGTGTCACGTGACCCCACCCACTCCACAGCTAGTTAGCTTGGAGCAGTGTGGAGTTACCTTCCCTCCAGAGCTAGGTTGTTAGCTTGGAGCAGTGTGGAGTTACCTTCCCTCCAGAGCTAGGTTGTTAGCTTGGAGCAGTGTGGAGTTACCTTCCCTCCAGAGCTAGGTTGTTAGCTTGGAGCAGTGTGGAGTTACCTTCCCTCCAGAGCTAGGTTGTTAGCTTGGAGCAGTGTGGAGTTACCTTCCCTCCAGAGCTAGGTTGTTAGCTTGGAGCAGTGTGGAGTTACCTTCCCTCCAGTGCTAGGTTGTTAGCTTGGAGCAGTGTGGAGTTACCTTCCCTCCAGAGCTAGGTTGTTAGCTTGGAGCAGTGTGGA
>WNWK01044536.1:0-15063 GCA_009830355.1 Cherax destructor | reverse complement strand
GATTATGCTCTAGTGTCTAGTGTAATGTAGTGAGGTGCTATGTTGTTTCATATGTAATTTATGTTGATAATTATAAGCGTTCATATGTTTGGAACGCTTTTATGTATGTAATATTTACATATACCTGTCTTTTAAATTTTTAATGTCAATTAGAATTAAGGAATTTTTTAGAATAACAGAAAAGGAAAGTAATATGTTTTTTTAAAAGTATATTAATTTTTTTTTTATATACGGGGGGGTGTGGTCCCAGTGCAATGCGAGGTCGGGGGAGAGACAGTCCAATTTTAAATTTTTTTCCCCATCTTGTGGAGAACATTTGCCTGGTTTAGGATTATCTGTTTAAAAAATTTTTTAGTTTTTTTGTGATATTTATAATTTACATATTGACAGAATTCAAGAGGATGCGGGGGAAATAAGGGCCCCCCATGTAAAAAAACATTTTTTGATTGAAAAATTTTTTAGGGTAGATAGTACAATTTAGTGTAGATTTGGGGTGTGGGGGTGTGCTATGTATACAAAAGTTGGTTTACTCAAAGATTTCGGGGGGAGTTTTTTGTTAGGAAGGTTAAGGAGGGGGGAAATTTTTGTTTTTTTTTAAGTTTTGACTAGGGGTTTTTTTTTTTTTCATAGAGGCCCCTTTTATGTTATGAGCAATATGATGATCATGTATTCGAAACCCCAAATATAATGTGGTGATTTTCCCCAAGTCGATTAGAATATGTAAATTTTTGGGTTTAAAAAACGTTTATATGTTTAGAACGTTTCCATGTATGTAATATGTATATATACCTGTTTCTTAATAAAATATAAAAAAAAAAAAAAAAAAAAAAAAATAATTGTAAATGGTGATCCATTCTCACGTCTTATCATAGATTGTGTTGGTCCTCTGCCTAGAACCAAGTTGGGGAACCAATACCTGTTTACAATAATGGACGCAGCTACACGCTATCCTGAAGCCATTCCTTTGAGAAAAATTAATACTCGTGCTATTGTCAGGGCTTTGATGAAATTTTTCTCCCAGGTTGGATTGCCTCAAGAGATACAGTCGGATCAGGGATCCAATTTTACTTCTAAGATCTTTCGAGAAGCATTATCCCACCTAGGAATAAAATCAGTACTTTCTACCAGTTACCATCCTCAGTCCCAAGGTGCTCTAGAGAGATTTCATCAGACACTGAAGAGTATGATGAGAGCCTATTGTGAAAATTTTTCTAGAGACTGGGATGAAGGTGTACCCTTTCTTCTGTTTGCTATATGAGAAAGTGAACAAGAAAGTCTAGGTTTTAGTCCGTTCGAGCTAATATACGTACACCAAGTGCGTGGTCCTCTTGCTGTGTTGAAAGACGTGTGGACAGGAAAATCTAATCCATCATTAAGCACATCACCTTCATTAATGCAGAAGCATTTAACTGCTGCTCGAGAGCTGGCTTCGAAAAACCTAGTTTCAGCTCAGGCTAGGATGAAACAACAGTATGACAAGCGTGCTGTATCTCGCTCTTTTAAAGCAGGTGATAAGGTGATGGCACAGAAATTAGTACCAGGTCATGCTCTACAAGCCAGGTATGATGGTCCCCTGGAAGTAGTGAAGAAGCTTAGTGACGTAAATTACCTAGTACGCACGCCTGGGAAAAGAAAATCTAATCATGTGTACCACATTAATCAGCTCAAGACTTACTACTCTAGCCCTCTACCAACTTCTTCTATTCTTCCTAGACCACAGGAAGGAAACGTCAGTCTGCCTGACATCTCTAGAGGTATAGAGGTCCGTTTAGAAAATTCAGTGACACTTCAATCACTAGATAATTTTCTAAGTAACCTTGATGCTGATAAAGCAAGTAATGTTAAGAACATGATTTTGCAATACCCTGAATTGTTTAGTGATGTTCCTAAACGTTGTACTCTGGGCGTACATGACGTTGATGTACAGGGAGCATCACCTATTAAACAATCACCATATAGAATGAGTCCAACAAAACATAGAGCATTGAGAGAAGAAGTTGACTTTTTGTTATCTCATGGACTTATTGAACGCAGTAAAAGTCCATGGGCTTCACCGTGTATATTAGTGCCCAAGCCTGACGGTAGTTTCAGGATGTGTACTGATTACAGGAAAGTGAACTCTGTCACCTTGCCTGATGGTTATCCATTACCTCGCATAGACGACCTGATTGATCGTGTGTCTGGAGCACAGTATGTCAGCCGTTTAGATCTCTTACGAGGATATTATCAAGTCCCGCTTACTGAACGTGCTCAAGAAATATCTGCTTTCACCGTTCAAGATGGATTGTTCAACTATCTCGTCACTCCATTCGGCTTGTGTAATGCTGCTTCGTCATTTCAACGTATTATGAACGAGTTGACCTACGACTTAGACGGAGTAGAAGCCTATCTTGACGATTTAGTGGTGTACAGTGACGAATGGGAACAGCACTTGACACGTCTCAGAGCTTTGTTTGAGAAACTGACACATTACAATTTCACTGTTAACTTGGCTAAGTGTAGTTTTGGTCAAGCCAAGATTACCTATCTAGGGTTTTGTATAGGCCAAGGTGAAGTTGCTCCTATTGATGCTAAAGTTCGTGCTATTGCTGCATTTCCAGTACCACAGGATAGGAAGGGTGTGCAAAGATTCCTGGGTATGGCAGGTTATTATCGCAGGTTCTGTCCTAACTTTGCTCAAGTCGCTGCTCCTCTCACTGAGCTCACTAGTAGTAAAGTCCAGTTCATCTGGACTCAAGATTGTTCAGACTCATTTACAAGGTTGAAGCACTTGCTTTCCTCTGCTCCTGTTTTGCAGAGTCCTAACTTCACCCTACCCTTCTTTTTGCATATAGATGCGAGTGGTTATGCAGTGGGCGCGGTATTAATGCAAAAATCCACATCCACTGACATATTGCATCCTATCTGCTACTATTCTTCTAAACTCAAACGACATCAGAAAAACTATGCCACTATTGAGAAAGAGGCACTAGCTCTCGTGGTGTCGTTGGAACATTTTGATGTATATTTGGGTACTTCTCCTTTTAAGATAAATGTATTTTCTGACCACAATCCTCTCACCTATATTAACACCATGAAGAGTAAAAATGCTAGGATAATGAGGTGGGCTCTCAGGATCCAGCCTTACTCCATAAGTATTAAACATATTAGTGGTCGATGTAATGTAATTGCTGACGCTCTGTCACGTCCTTAATTATCATTACAACATTTAAATTAACGTAAAATTTTGTGCCCAATATACTATTTTGTTACTTACTACTTTGATTAATTAAGTAAAGTAACGTAAAATCAATACTGCCCATGTAATTTTATGAATTTATGTCTAATTATAATTTCTTTCCATGTATCTACAGTGTGATTTGTATGTTGGTGTGTTGTGAAGGAGATACGGAGAGAAGCTGAGTGTGTGTGTAGTGTTGGGTGGGCGATGTTTGTTGCATATTCGCTGCCCAGCCTTTGCGGAGTGCGGGTGTGCTTGTTTCTGGTCCCTAGCGGTGGAGTTGAGAACTGGTAGTTTTCATCAACATGGTGGAGCGCTACAGACGACGTGTCAATACTGTCTGTATTGAAGTGTTGCAGGGCGCGATTTACCCAAGCAATGCAGATGTTCTCCTCCCAGCTATTTTGAGGGATTCTTTAGGGATATCCATTGAAGAATTATTTGGGATATCTCTCAACGGTTCGTCGAGGATTTTTGTCAAGTTTGCAGTGGCCAGCGCATATGAGCGAGGGTTGACACGTATCAGGAGAAGAGGATTGTCGTCAACACGGGATTAGAGTACGGCTCGAGGTGTCACGGTACTCACTTATATACGAGTCCAAAACGTGCCATTCGAAGCGTTGGATGTTGATGTGCGAAACGTCTTCAGTCAATTTGGTGACGTCCATGCAGCCACGGTGGGCCGGTGGGCACAGGGGACTTATGCCGGGCTGCAAGAAGGTTCATTTTCTTTGAAAATGCGCTCAAACGTCAGATACCTTCATACGTCATGATGGAGGGTTCTGGCAGCAGGTCTATGTGACTTACGCAGGCCAAGTTCGAACGTGTCGCCTGTGTGGATTACCTGGACATGTGGCGGCGGCATGTGATCGTCGGATGGGCCAACAGAGACATGGAGCTGCTGATGGTATGAGGAAGGATGAAGTGGTGGTCGTGGATGCTATGGATGAGTCGCCACGGGAGAATATGAGCATGGTGCCAAGTGGACAATGGAGTGACATTGTTGATAAGGAGGATGAGCGTGTACTAACGTTGTCAAGGTGACCCAGGATGGCGAGACAGCGGAGACGGAGGAAGTGGCTCTGCCGGAAGGTGTGAACTTAGTTTTGTCTGAGCCGCTTTTGGAGGATTTTCCACTGTTGTTGGACAGTCCTGTGTGTGAGGGCACACAGCATGGTGTGGAGGACTTAGGATCAGAGGTGAGGAGGGACGAGAGTGAGCGAGTGTGATGGGCGTCTCAGAGAGTGGGCCTTGCCTTCAGGTCCAGGAGGTTGGTGTAGAAGTGCACAGGGGAGAGGATTGTGAGACTATGGAGGCTACAGGGGACTCCAGGAAAGGCCTAGTGGTCTAGTTGAGGACGATGTCCTAACACCTGGGCAACAGGTGTGCAAGAAGGCCTGGGTGGAGGTGGCAAAAGGGGACGGGGAGTGTCAAGGGTAGAGAGGGGATGAGGGACAGGAAAGAAGACAGGCAAGTACTGGGAGTGTCAGTAGGAAGAGAGCATTAGTAAGGGAAAGTCGGTAGTGACGAGGAAGTTGAAAAGTAGAGGAAAGCTCCTGCGTTCTTTTCAGGTGTTTAACGATGAATGTAAATGGCCTCCGAGCGGAGGTCAAACGTAAATGGGTAGAGGTGACATTAAGACGTTTAAATGTGGATGTGTGTATATTGCAAGAGCATAATTATAGGATGGGGAGAGATTTGACGTTAAGTGGATTTACAGTTTATGCGGGTAGTGCGGGTAGTTTCAAGGGAGGGGTGGCTATAGGTATACGTGTGACCAGTCCCTTTCGGTTGTTGGCTTGGGAAGAGGGGGGTGGGAGGGTGGTAAGGGTTGAGGGTTTATGGGGGAATGTCAGAGTGTGTATAGTGGGAGTTTATATGCCGGCTATAAGTTGTAGAAAAACTAAGGAAGAATTTGTGAGAGAGGTTGATATATTTCTTACGTGGGTTGCCGTTGTGACTATTATCGCAGGGATTGGAATTGTGTGATTAGGAAGAGGGATGTGGAACCGAGAGGGCGGGTGTGAGTTGGGGTCTTGCGTGATGTTTTGGGTGCGGCAGGAGTCAGAGATGTGGTAGGGGGCGGTGGGTGGCATATAGAACATACGTTCATACGTAGAGGCTATGCTGCAAGACTCGATCGTGTGTATGTGTCGAGGGGTGTTATAGTGGAAGGCGTGGATTGCGTTGATGTTGGGTTTTCCGATCACAGGGGTGTGTTGGCAGTGTTGGGATGGGAGGGGGCTGTTAGAACGTATGCTGGATTGGAAGCTTAACGTGGGCTTATTGCAGGGGAACTGTGTAGGAGGAGTTTTGAGGAGTGGTGGGAGGGATGTGGAATGATGGGAAGGACCGGGAAGATGTGGTGGGTTGGTGGAATGGAGTGGCAAAAGTGGGTATTCAGGATTTTTATAAATGTGAAGGTAGAGAGCAGGCGCGAATGCGTTATGGCCTGCGAGGTATTTGGAGGGGCAGTTGGGGATTGTTATGTGGGGGGCGGGTTACTCGCTGGAGGACATAGAGGTTTTGAGGGCCAGTTGAAGGATATACAGAATGAGAGATTCCAGGCTATCAGAGTGAGGGCAGGTATTGAGGATGTGCTATGGGGGACAAACCGTCTTTGACTGTCTTGCGTGGTTTTCGAAGAGGAGGCAGGGTATGACGATGACGTCATTGAAGGTACACGAGGAGTTGGGTGGGTATATGGAGGGACAGGTACTGAGGTCGACAGAGTGTATGAGCGGGTTTGTGGATGTTTGGTTTCGGCGGTATCTACCCCGTAGGTTGGAGGAGGTGGAGGCAAAAGGGGGGAAGGGAGGGAAAAACAGGTAGGGATTAGTGAGGAGGAGGGAAAGGGATGGAGGGTAGTATAACTGAGGAGGAAGTGGGTTTTTTGCAGTGAAGGGGATGCAGAGGGGAAAAGCCCGGGGAGTCGATGGCTTACCTAGTTTTTTTTATGTTCAACATTGGGGAGTGTTGAAGGAATGTTTGAAAAAAGTTTTCAACGTTTGAAGGAAGTACGGTATATGGGGAGGATCAGCGCAGGGGAGGGGTTTTAGTGCCTAAGGGGAAAGTGGAAAAACGATTGGGGATTGCAAGTATAACTTTTTTTATGTGCAGATTCAAAACCTTTAAAAAGGTTTTTGGGTTGGGTTTAAAAAAAGGTTTTGGATTCTATCATAGAACGTGGTCAGTATGGGATACCGGGGAGGTGTATGGGGAATGGGTTTGGTAGGTTTGGGGGTCATTCATCGAGGGTCGAGAGGGGGGGGGGTTTTTTAGGGCTTGATTGGGAAACGGCTTATGACAGTGTGGTTGGGAAATTTTTATTTGACATTCTTCGTAAGGGGGGTTTTTGGGAATGAAGAGGGGTTTGGGGGTGCAAACGTTGTAGGGGGGGGCTTTGGTGTGGGTTCAATTGAAGGGAAAGGGGGGGAAACGTGGTGGACATGAAGGGGGTTTGCGAGGGGGGCCCCCAAATTTTTTGGGCATGCTTACAGGACCTTTTTTTATAGGTTAGTATCAAGGGGGGGTAGGGGAGGGTCAGGTCCTGGTTGTGCATCTGGAATAGTGGGTTATGTTGATGACACAAAATTTTCCCGTAGGTGGGGGGGGGGGGTTAGATGCTATAGGGAGGATTATGTTTTTGGGGGGCCCCAGGGGGATGCGGATTAACGGGGTGAAATCTAAATTTTAAAATGGGGGACGGGGTGGGCGGGGATTGGGGGGAATAGGTATGGTTGGATGTTTTGGGGAGTGCTTGAAAATTAGTGGGATAATTTATTGTAATGATGCGGGAACAAATTATGCAAAAGAGTTTGGGGAAAGAGGATAAGAATGCAAAAAAAAGAAGACGAGGGGGGGAAAGCATCGAGAGGGACGTTAAAACGTTGGAGAAAAAAAATGACACGCTCAGCCCCCCTTTCCCACTTTTAAAAAATCACATTGAACACATCTTGCCAAGCCTCACAGTAGTTCAAACAATTGTAACTTAAATTTCAAGTCCCCCAAGAAGCAGCTATAGTAAGATGTAGGATAATTACCATGATTTCAACATTTCCCAGTGACTGAGTAAAGTCGTAGCTTGGGGGCCCTTTTTGGTTTTCAATAAAGGGGTCCGGATTCAATCTCGAATTAATTAAGACGGGGAGCGAGTTGCTTAGCACCGGGCCCCCCCTGTTTATCTACAAGTAAATAAGTACCTAGTTTTGTTAGGCGGCTGTTTTTGGGGGGGCATTTTGGGGAGGGCGATAGTACATCTTAGATTAGACATAACTCGGAATTGCTGAAAAAAACCTTAGACCGCTAATTCATTGTAGTAAAAGAAAACTATTCATCATTCTCAATGCAGTTTCTAAATCTGGGGCTCAGATCTTATATATAATGTCTTTCGTTTAAGCCGAATCGATCGCCGAGTTTGGACAATTTGGAAAAAGGGGCTTTTTTCCGAATTAGCAGAATAAAATTTTTTTTTCCATAAATCAGCTGAAAACCATCTGGGATAACGAAGAAAAAAATATAATTTATTTTAAAATAAAAATAAATTTAAATTAACTTATAACAGAATTTGGCTAAAAATAATTTGGTAGTTTAATGGAGGTTATTGGGTTTTTTTAAGTTTTTTTCCCCAAAGAAAAAAATATATATTGTCAATTAAAAAAAAAATCTAACTTTCTGTTGAAGAATTATTTAAAAAAAAAAATTTTTAAGGAGTTCCCTATTGAACAAATTCACCTTATTAATCAAGTTTTTTTGTTGTGTTTGTTTGTTGTGTGTGTGTGTGATTTTATTCCTTTTCTTTTTAAAAACTTTAAAATTTTTTTACTAATGTGATAAAAACATGCAACCGCTTCCAAAAGGGAAACAATGTTCCCAAAAGTAACCCAAAACCCCTAATTACTTAGGGGATTATTTTCAGTCATTTCTCAGTACCGCGTCAGCATAACCTTTTATAATATTATAATTTTGGGGAATAAAGGGTTAAATTCCCCAAGGGGTTTTTCGTTTTAAAACTGATTGATTCATCATCCACGTTTGATAAATCGTGTGGTAACCCCCTTCACAGCTTCCGATGTGATCGCAGGTGCTCTGAATCTACAAGTGTTGGCAGCGGCCAATCATCTACACAGATGGAAAAGGAAATGAAGATGAAAATGAGATGGCGATGATTTAATATTCTTTTTTCTTTTTGTACCCCCCTTCCCCTTTCCCTTTTCCCCGTCACACCTCTCTCTCTCTCTCCACTCATGTCTTTTCCTTTCCATCCCCCAACCCCTCCCTCTCCACCAACACCCAGTACCTGACAAGGTCTGGCAACCCGAATTAAGCTCATTATTCTGCCAAATTTTCTCAGATTACGGTAATTTTCCAAAACTCAAATTAAGACAAGAACACACGCACAAACACAAAAAGTGTAGAGGAAAAGGCTGCGGAGATGCGCGTGTCTTTTAGCTCGGTAACATTTACGCCACCAAAATGGAACAAGGGGGGCCCAAATTTTTGGGGGGCTTAGGTACGATAGTGTTACCTATCCTGACATCTGTAATCAGGAGAGAAAAAAAGATCCATTTTCCCCCCCAATGTAACTGTATCCGTAAGCGTTCCACCCCCCGACACTCCACCGCTGCCAACCCCTTCCAGTTATAACTCACAGAGCCTTGTCTTCGACTTCCTGTTTTCTGTATTGCTCAGAAACATCCTTGGATGCCATCAGAATTGTTTACCCCCTGTTGAAGCGAATTTGGCTGAGACTTTACTAATCAAGACACCCCAGGTAAAGGGAAATGGAGTCTGCCGCCCGGGAAATTGGTACCCCTGCGGCGGCTGCCGGGCCCCCCGCCCGCCAAAAAACGAGTCTTAATTGCTTCTGACAGCGGCGGAAGGGGTTATTTTATTTTTCCTCGGGGGCTGTGGAAAAGATGGTATGGTGTTCCTTTTGGGGGTGGTGGGGTGCATTGTTTTCCCCATGGTCCCCGGGGGTAATAGGGGCCCCTTTGGCCCGGGATGTATTGAATTTTGGGGCTAAGGGGGGCATTGGGGTTTCCCGGGGCCAGGGGGGGTTTTGGTCCCCCAGTGGAGACGGGCCCCCAGCCAACATTGTCACATTAAAGAGGACAAGCGACAGATGTAGATAGGGCGGGTAGAAAGTTTTTTTGCAAAATTGGATACTCTCACAAAGAAAGGGAGGGTAAGGGTTAATAAAGTTTTTAAATAAGCGGAGGTAGAAACAGATCTTAGCTTGTAAATAAAAAAAGGGGGCCCTACTGTAACCCTGTAAAAATTTTTTTGTGGGAGGGGGAGACAGACACAGATGGTGGTGGTGGTGGTGGTTGTGGTGAAGGTGCTGGCGCAGTGGTGGTTGTAGTTGAGTTGTAGGGGTGGTGGGGGGTGGTGGTGGTAGTAATAACTTGATAGTGGTTTAGATGGGGTGGTGTTGATGGTGGTGGTGGTGGTGGTAGTGGTGGTAGTGGTAAATAGTGTTGGTAGTTGTTGGTGGGGGTTTTGTTGGTAAAAATAGTGGGGATGATAGTAATGGTGGTAGTGGTGGGGTAGTGTTAGCAGTTGTTGGTAGTGGTTGTGGTGGAGGTGGAGAAGATAATGGTGTAACTGGTGTAATAAATCTGGTTATAGTACCCAACGTTAAACGGTCAACAGTAAGTAGTGAAGGAGTGCAAACAACAAGCGATATATTTTCCATCAACTTTTGTGACTGTATAAAAGAATGAGGATGTATGATGCAGGTTAAATACGTGCAAAAAACAGTTACTGTGTTCACTACGGCAGCAACAGTTCCCGTGTTCACTACGTGCAGCAACAGTTACTGTGTTCACTACGTGTAGCAACAGTTCCTGTGTTCACCCGTGCAGCAACAGTTACTGTGTTCACTACGGCAGCAAAAATTACTGTGTTCACTACGTGCAGCAACAGTTCCCGTGTTCACTACGTGCAGCAACAGTTACTTGTTCACTACGTGCAGCAACAGACTGTGTTCCCCACGTGCAGCAACAGTTACTGTGTTCACTACGGCAGCAACAGCCGTGTTCACTACGTGCAGCAACAGTTACTGTGTTCGGTTATTCCTGAAAGAGCAGTTTTAAAATTACAACGCCTACACTTTCGTTTATAACAGCGACGGGTGTCTTTGATTATTACAGCGACTGTCTTTACTTTTACAGTAACTGATATCTTGTTATTACACTGCTGTATATCTGGCTGTTACTGTGACTGATATCTGGCTGTTACTGTGACTGTATATCTGGCTGTTACTGTGACTGTATATCTGGCTGTTACTGTGACTGTATATCTGGCTGTTACTGTGACTGTATATTCTGTTACTGTGACTGTATATCTGGCTGTTACTGTGACTGTATATCTGGCTATTGTCATGCCCGTATATCTGGTTATTAAAGAACGATACCATTACAATGACTGAACCTTTGGTTAGACAGTCATTCCAGTGTTTTGGGACAACAAATGACCCCAATCAAAGGGCTCATTGAGCCCACTTCCCATGGAGAGCTCCGGGGCCGCTGGGCTTTATCCTCGCTCCATCGGTTCGTGGGTATTTGGTGGGCAGAAATTGATGCCCTGAGGCCTCTTTTAGACCGGACTGATTGGCAATTTCTCTTTTTGTGAAGTCTTTCTTAGTGGAGTGTATCTCTTTTGTATGAGTGTGCTTGACTGACTGGTTGGCAAGTCGGTCCGGGGCGGTCGGTCTGTCTGTCTGTCTGTCTGTCTGTGTGTGTGTGTCCCTCTCTCTCTCTCTCTCTCTCTCTCTCTCTCTCTCTTCCCCTCTCTCTCTCTTCCTCTCTTCTCTCTCTCTCTCTCGGTTAATACCGACGTACTAATCAAGAACGTCACTGCTGACCAGGGTCACTGCTGAACAAAAGAACCAGCCGATTAAGAATGTTTTGGACATAAAATCCTTCTATACCACTGTGTGTATGTTGTGTGTGTGTATGTGTGTGCGCGCGCTCGCGTTTTATTTTGTGTTCGCGTGAAAGCCCTATATTTTCATGACTACTGGAGCACGGTAATTTTAACGAGTATTGAAGGAGGAAACCAAATTTCACGTTGTCGATTCTATTTGGGGTGTGTTGACGAAGGGAATAAACACTCAGGGGGATTTCCCTTGCTGTTCCCAATTCCTCTCTGGGGACTCCCACTCGACCCAAGGCCATTCGGATTGGTGTTGCTCTTTCGCCTAGCCGCCCCCATACTCACCGAACATAGGGTGTAGGGGGCAGGGCGACGGCTGGCCAATTGGACTTCATGGTCTAGGTTACACATCAGAAGGGAAGTATGCTAGACATGAGGAGGTCAATGACATCATAAAGAGAAGCCTCCCACAGCCCGTTGCCCAGCCCAACGGGAACCCCCAAGTGCAGGGTCTGATGGAAGTCAAAAGCGTCCTGATGGAGCCACCATGCTACCCTGGAAGGATGGTAAGCAGATTGCTTGGGACTACACCTGTGCTGCCACATTGGCAGACACCTAGCCACACTCCTTAGCCAAAGGGGGGTGGAGCTGCCAGCCACAGGGAGACCCAGAAGACCCGCAAATATGAAGCCCTTTCCCCTTGCTATAACTTCATCCCAATAGGGTCGGAGACCCATGGAGCATGGGGCAAGTGTGTCTAAAGTTTCTCAAGGAGCTGGGGGAAAACTCATCATAGAAACCAAGGACCACAGGGCGACCAGCTTCCTGTTTCAGAGACTCAGTGTTGCGATCCAGAGGGGAAATGCCTGCAGTATTCTGGGCACGCGGCCCACTGCCGGGGAGTTGGACGAAGTATTTGACATGTAGCTCTGAGTTGTTATCTATGTTGTTTTACTCCCATTGTATTTTGTATTTTGTCTTGAAATAAAGTTTGTATAAAAAAAAAAAAAAGATGGGGTAGTAGGGGAAGTGGAATATTCAAATGGCTTCAGAAAGAAATCTAAATATTCTTCCTTGAAGTCTTTTTATCCACTTTCCGAGGCAATGGGTCCCACAATTGACACTAGAGGTGGACCCCATCCTATATATATATATATATATATATATATATATATATATATATATATATATTATTTTTATTTTTCACAGTAACACAGCTATCAAAACAACCAACATGACGTGGCCAGTCTGCCACCGCCTCAAGACAAACTACATAAATAAAAAACGACATATAAGCAATTGAATACCGGAGAAAAATGAATAGGTGAATTGTTCAACAAAAGAAAGATAAATAAATAAGTCCCAACGACGCGTGAATTGCGAGTTGTCTCACTGTAAAATCATAATAATTTACCGCTATCACCTCACCCCCTCCTTGACTCACGGGAAACGCAGCCACGGCGAAACCTGCGATTACATCTCGGAGCAAATTACATCAGTCTCACCCGCAATTTTCGCCACAAAAGTTATGGCTTACCTGAGACATATGGATCATTGACAGCAATATACTTACGGACGTGCATGATTACACGGCTGTCAGGGAGGTAAAAGCGGGATAACATTCCCGACGCAGTATACATGTACTTTTATGTAATGTCTGAGGCACGGTGTGTGGTTGTTATCATGGCGCTCAAGGTATAAGGATTGGCTTCGTGGGTCCTTAACGGTGTTTATTATGGTCATGTTTTTTTTTTTTTCATTTCGTGTCTGTTGTTTAACTGCAGTTTGCACTGGATTACTTTTGTGATGTGTCTGTTATTATCTAGTTATCACCTATTTTTATTTTCTATTTGCAGTTTCAAAAGTATAGATATATGCTCCTTTTGTAATGTAGTCAATGTTTAGTGTTATATATATATATTATATTATATTATTAACACATCGGCCGTCTCCACCAAGGCAGGGTGGCCCGAAAAAGAAAAACATTCATCATCATTCACTCCATCACTGTCTTGCCAGGGGGGTGCTTACACTACAATTATAAAGTGTAACATTAACACCCCTCCTTCAGAGTGTAGACACTGTATTTCCCATCTCCAGGAATCAAGTCCGGCCTGTCGGTTTCCTGAATCCCTTCATAAATGTTACCCTGTTCACACTCCAACAACACTTCAAGTCCTGAAAACCATTTGTCTACATTCCTTCTAACACACTCACGCATGCTTGCTGGAAGTCCAAGCCCTCGCACACAAAACCTCTTTTACCCCTCCCTCCAACCTTTCCTAAGCCGACCCCTACCCCGGTTTCTTTCCACTACAGATTTATACAATCGAAATCATTCTATTTCGTTCCATCCTTTTACATGACCAAACCTCAACAACCCTTCCTCAGCTCTCTGGATAATAGTTTTGGTAATCCCACACCTCCTAATTTTCAAACTACGAATTCTCTGCATTGTATTAACACAACACATTGACCTCAGACATGACATCTCCACTGCCTCCAGCCTTCTCCTTGTTGCAACATTCATCACCCATGCTTCACACCCATATAAGAACCTTGGTATAACTATACTCTCATACATTCCCTTTTGCTTCCATGGACAAAGTTCTTTGTCTCCACAGACTCAAGTGCACCACTCACCATTTTTCCCCTCGTCATTCTATGATTCACCTCATCTTTCATAGACCTCCTCCATATCTCTCCCTCCAATCTGATATCCAATCTTTCTTTCCTAATTTTATTATCTTCATCACCTTACTCTTTCCTATATTCACTTTTAATTTTCTTGTTTTACATACCCTACCAAACTCATCCACCAACCTCTGCAACTTCTCTTCAGAATTTCCCAAAAGCACAGTGCCATCAGGAAAGAGCAACTGTGACAACTCCCACTTTGTGTTAGATTCTTTATCTTATAACCCCACACCTCTTGCCAACACCCGAGCATTCACTTCTATTACAACCCCATCTATAAATATATTGAACAAACATGGTGACATCACACATCCTTGTCTAAGACCTACTTTACTTGAAATAATCTCCCCCTCTCTACATACTCTAACCTGAGCATCACTATCCTCGTAAAAACTTTCAATGCTTCCAATAACCTTCCTCCTAGCCATACATTTGCAAACATATATATATATAAATATATTTATATATATACATATATATATATATATATATATATATATATATATATATATATATATATATATATATATATATATATATATATATATATATATATATATATATATATATATATATATATATATATATATATATATATATATATATATATATATATATATTATATATATATATATATATATATATATATTTATATATATATTTATATATATATATATATATATATATATATATATATATATATATATATATATATATATTCGTGCCGATTAGGTAAAACTTGCGATTTTGGCTTAAATGAACGCCCCCCCTTCCAAAAAAACAAGGAAAAAATTTTGTATGCAATAATTTCGCCGAAATCATTCTGAAATAAAGAAAAAAATATATTTCATTGTGTTTGTTTTTTTAAATTAATGTTAACGTATCTAAAATATATTTAGTTGGGTTAGGGGAAATTAAATTGCGTTGTTGTAATAAATTTGGTAGGTTTTCAAAGTTTCTCTTGAACAAAATTATAAATTCTTACATTAACATAAATGAAAAATATATCTTTAAACGTATAAAGAAAATTTTAGATGAGTTCTGCTAATTAAGTTTTACCTAATCGGCACGACATATATATATATATATATATATATATATATATATATATATATATATATATATATATATATATATATATATATTAGTCTCAAGGAGTTGTATTTTTGCAAGTGGAATGCCTCCAGTCCCCATATTCCCCAAATTTTATTATCGTATTTCCAATCATAAAAATAATTTGAAGAAGCAGCACTAATGCGAATTAATAA
>WNWK01044535.1:0-15063 GCA_009830355.1 Cherax destructor | reverse complement strand
AGGCTTGGAAGAGGACAGGATGAACGACCTGGGGGTTCATCAAAGAAGAAACTGGGAGGGAAGGATGAAGATATTGAACGGGGGGGGAGGGTGAACCTCCACACATTACAGAACTAGTCGGAGGTGAAGAACCCGGCAATGGGGATTTTTTGCCGGACTTAGAAGAAGAGGGGCGGTGAAATTGGTGTTGGACGGGATGAAGACACAGACCGGAGGAGTAGAGGAAGGGTGAGGACAGAGGGATGCCGAGGTAGGAACCTCAAGCCAAGAACAGCAAAAGAATTGAGACAGGGGTGACTGAGGAGGGGCGACCACAGCCTGACCCCAGGGGGGACGTTTGAATGCGAGAATGGAAATATGGGAAGTCTCCTTGAAGGGTGAAAACGGCCATAGCATGAAAGCCTTCCGCCTCTTTAGACATCGTTTCCCGCTCATTTAGTAAACCGACAAGGGAGTACGATATGCCCCAGATTTGGCAAGAGGGAGGAGATTACAAGAAGTACTGGCATGTCGTCGCACCACAGACTTGGATTCGGCCATGGACCAAGTATCCAAACGCCAGAAGTTTCACTGTGCGGTGGGGTCACTTTCGAATTTGTAAACGTGACCCAAGTGACCGGGGGGAAGTTCCAAAAAGTTAAACGAGTTATATTGAAGGATAACGCTTCCTTAAGGAGGGAGACAAGAGTGTCAACTTTAAGGATAGGGGGTCAGCTCGTGCTCCAGAATGTCACAAAATGCCTGGAAATTCTGTTGGACAATGAGGTAAAAACAGTGCCATACAAGAATTGAGAGAATGATGTTTGTCAAAGTATAGGAATATATCTATGGTCAAGAGAAAATGAAAGCTTAACATTCTCTGATGGATCCAGTCCTCTTAAAGGGGCTGAAATAGAATTTTTTTTCCCTTTTGGCAGGAGGCTTTACCAATACTATGGTCGGAAAGATAGGTAGTTGGGTAGTGGGTCTTAGAATAAAAAACTTTGTCCATTATATGGAAAAAGTTTTTAAAGGGGGAGTGCGGAAGGCTGGTGGTTTTGAGTAAAAAGGAAGTGTGAATCGCATGAAAGGCTTTTTTGGATGTGGAACTGGGGTTCCAACGGGACCGAGAATCCAATTGTCCCGTGAAAGGCCGGAATCAAGGTCAAGAAGAGGAAGGTTAGATGGCCAAGGGGTGGAACCCCGGACTAAGGAGATGACAACCGGACCGCAAGAGGCAGGGATATTAAGTTCCAAAGAGTTGTCCATTAAGAGGTAGGTAGAACTGGGGGATCAGGAAGGCCTGGGGGTAGTAGGTTCACGGATGGGTTCCATGGTTAGGTTACTTATTTTTTTTTTTAAAAAAAAAAAATAAAAAAAAAAAAGAAAAAAAGGGGGAACGTGGAAATAGCCTTGAGGAATGAAAGGGGTGAAAACCCCCACCATGCCCAAGAGGCTTCAACACCCAAGTAGGGGACCATGAACCCTGCCATACCCTACCCTTCATGCCAGTAAAAGCAATCTGGGATAGAACCTCACACCACACCCCTCGGGGACAAAAGGAGGGCGGCCATACCCCAAAAGACCTCCTTCGGCAACCACCCCGGAATGGGGGCCTAGAGCCCCCGCCCGAAAAACCCAAACCACCCCCGGGGAAGGAGAGGGATCGGGACATCCCCAGCGATCCAGTTCCACGGCAAACACAACCACCAAAAACCCAAGAATGGGAGGACCAGGCCCTCCCTACCAGAACTAGAATGCCCGTGGAAAGTCCAGGGAAAAATGGAAGGGAAAGGGGGAGGGAGGAGGGAGGAGGAGGAGGAAAGGGAAAGGGAGATGGGAAGATGGGAAAGGGGAAAAGATTTGGTCTGAGGAAGAAGACCAAGGGTCAACCTCAGACCGTAGCCTCACCTCGACAAGAGCCCCTTAAAGGGACAGCCAGCCTAGAAAAAAACCCCTATACAGATTGCTCAATAGGGAAGACAAAATTTCCCTAGCCACCCAGCCTTTGGAGTAGTATTTGCCATCAAACTAAAACAATCAACTACACACAACTTAATCAGCTCAATAATGGATTTTACCAAAAAATGGAGAACGATCTAATTATTCTCCAAGAAGTAAATAGAAAAGAATTCCGGGAAAACCAACGCTGGAGTCAAAACTTACTAGTGAAATATTACATGTTAAATTTTAAATTTTTTTACAGACCATTGTTTTTAATGTAGCTTCAAATATTGCCAAGCATTGAATTAATATTTTTCAACTATTTTAAGGATGGGCGCCGATCCCACGAGTTATAATAAGACTGCGGAAAGGGTTTTGGGTTGTATCAAACCGAATGTAAGGGAGTTTCCGCACACTGATAACTCCTCATTACCGCTCGTAAGGTTCTAAGTTGTTTATTAAATTCACTATTAACCGGTCCATGGGTTTTATTAAACCCGTAAGTTGCCTTGTCTTCAATAACATGTTCATTATTCCGCTTTCTACCTTTCCATAATTTATCGTTTTACTTTGTCATCCGAAAAAAAAGTCCAGGATCTTTCTTTAATTCATGATAACTTAAAATATCTTGAGGACATTGGTTCCATAGGTCGAGCAAAGCTCCATAACCATCCTTTGCAGATGTTGAACGTTTCAGGGATAGGTCCTCTTGTTTTTCCGATGGAAAAAGACTTGGCGGTCAAATAATTATTACCCCCGTAGGGAAATTCCTGCTGGGGGTCCGCCACACTGACGGTTAAAGCGAACCGGTACCATGTTGGGACCAGCCACTTTGTGCTTGAGGTTGTTCAATTTTCCATGTAAACCTTCCGTTTCGGTTTATTATTTCAACCCCTTATATTAATCTAATAAATGATCTTGCCACTGAGGGTATTTAAAATTATTTGGCCTTTTCACTTCAGTAAAATTTTTCTTTCGTGTTTTAGCAGATCAATATTCTTGGTAATTACTAACTGGGGGGTGATCAAACAGGGTCAAAGATTAACTAACCTGTTCTGTGGCAGCAATTCCTAATACCCTTCACTGAGGCCTTTTTTGCTTTATATATAAACAACGAACATATTACATACATATATTATTTACACATTTTTGTCAAAATTGAACCCAAACTTTTCACAGTAACCGGTACTTCAGCCGTTAAAGTACTGTTACTCTGTCAAATTTTCATTCATCCTTTATAAGGCAATTTTTTTTATATATATATATATATATATATATATATATATATATATATATATATATATATATATAATTTTTGTAATCATAACATCATTTTTTATAACATTCCTAATGTTTAATACTGGCTTTTCATATTATATTATTTAATTAATACAATGTTTTCCTTTGTATCCCTTCCCCAGACATGAGCAAGTTTTAAAAATGTTGAACATCTCTTGCCCTGGGAAAAACTGCGTGCAGTGTAATTATGGTATTTTTCCTGCCATAAATAATAGTAAGTTTTGTTATGATGAATATAATTGCATGTAATTATTAACCAAAATTAATCAATTCAATTATCGTAAATTACTGCATTATCATTTAAAAGTCGTTATGATAACCTAATCTGTTAGGCGTGATGAAGAGCCTCTTTTTCCACTTGTAAAGAGAAATTTTGCAGGAGAGAAAAGGGAATTTCTGATAGGCTCGTACTCCTATCAAATGTATGGTGTCCTCACGGGTTTTTGCTCTCTTTATTACATGTATGGTGTACTCTAAGTGGCTCTTGGTCTCTTCACTTGAATTGTTCTGATTGGTTCTCGTCCTCCCTGTCATTGCATCCATTGGCTCTCTTCTACAAAACAGAATAAGGTGTTCTAATTAGCTCTTTTCCACCCACACAAATGCATAGAGCATGATTGGTCTTCGCCCTCGTGGAAGTCTTTTCCGTTCCTACCAACCATCTCACGTCTTCACTGCCCCACCTTCACCCGACTGCAGACGACGCCTATGACCATCTTCAATACTACCCTTCTGAACCACCAAAAGATGTACTTAGACCTTCCCAGTGATGGAAAGGACGTTTTTAGAGCACGCCAAGAGTTGTTGTGGCCCGTACCTACCACCTTCATCAAGGATCTCCCGCGCCTATGTTATTTCCCAGTGTCTACTGCTGGTATTACACTATGCTGTTAAATGTGTTCCACAGTCACGCCATCACAAGTTACACAGAGGCAGGAAACCTACAAACAGATGCTGTGGGAAAGATGCTTGGTGCTGATTTTTAAACGCGAAGATTCGACTCAGAGTTGCGAGTGCTGTTGAAGGTTGTAAGAGGAAGACGTTTCACCTGGTAATGATTGTCTTAATAATTTTTTGTGGTAAGAATCGTAATCAGCTTGGTCGATTATTTACCTTAAAAATAAGATGGGATATTAGTAACCAGAATAGGTTTTTCCTTTGATGGTGGGACATTGAACAAAAATTTAATATAAATGAAAACAAGGATAAAAAAACAATAAACGAACATAAACACTAAATACAAATTATTACCATCGCAAGTGAAAATAATCAAATTAGAAACCCTTTAAATTGTTAGGTAAAAGGACAAAAGTCAATAACGACATGTTACTGTGGCAACGTTTCGCTCTCCATGCACCTCGGTAATTATAAAAACCACGTCAAAGTCGCAAAGGCCTAAGCCGAGGGCAAACTGACAAATATATATTTGGCCTCCATACAGTTGGGAGGGGAGGAAGTCCTGTACCAGGGGATTATGGATCAGATGGTTTAGGACCATCTGGGATATGAGGCAGATTTCATGTCAGATTCTGGGTCGTGAGCAAAAACGTTTGAGAAATCAGAGTTGAAAGGTTGGGTATTTTCGCTGTCAGATGCCTAAGAACGAGGCGACATTCGTTTTAAATTTTGGAAGGAATAGAAGCTTTGATATCCTGCCTGACACGCGAGAGAAAGTTGAATGTTTAGAAAAAGGGATTATAACCAGTCTGGCAGGATATAATACCTCTTGAAGGTGGGACAACCATCCTTAACGTTGTGATTGTATAGTTCAATGATCCCAGACTGGCAACTAGTTCTTTTAACCCGTAGGAAAAGCAAGCCAGTGAAAACTAGTGAAGGTAAAAACTTGCCTTAGTGACGTTGGAATCTGTTCCACAACTGTCGCAAAAATCTGTCCCACGAGGTGGTGTCAACTTCCACTTACCTGCAAGGCAAAAACCAACACTTATTAAAACTTAAAAAAAACTTTTGTTGGGTCCACCATACTTTATCCTCCATCTTAAACTTCTGTAAAGATAATTTGAAACAATGATAAAAATATCTATTTAATTATAACATAAAAAGACATTTACAAAACACATAAAACAGAGTCAAAGCAGGAGCTATGACTTGCCTAAAGGTAAACTGGTAATTAGCAAGAACTCATCTAAAATCAAGTCCTTTCTAAAATTTTCTTTTATATGTTTTAAAGACATTTTCATTTATAATTGATTTAAAATTTTTTAATTTTTAACCAAAAAAAATTAGAAACTTACCTACATTTTAACAAACCAATTTAATTTAACCACCCAACTAAATATATTTTAGATCTTTTACAAAATTTTTAATAACAAACACAATAAATTTTTTTTTTTTTCGTTTTAAGGTTCTTTAGGGAATGATTTTTCGAAACCCTTATTACTAAAAACAAAAATTTTTTGGGGGTCCTGCTTTTTTTATATGGCCCAAGAAGGGTGTCCGTTTTTTTTTTTTTGCTTTTATTTTTTTTAACAAAATTTCAAAATTTGTTTTTTCCAATAAATATACATTTTATAATATAAACATCAAAATACATGACAAAATTATACAACGCAATTCTTTGATTAAGCAGTGAATATATCAGAGAACTATACCCAAAACCCTTACCTCTACCACCAGTGAACTCTTGTCCCCTTTCCCCTTATAAATAAATACGAGTCCACAAAAATAAACCCAAATAATGAAATACAGTCCACCATAAATTTCCTCTAGTCCTAAGGATAACAGGAAAATTGACGACTCAAATAAATTTACAGTGGCACAAATAAATATACATTTTACAGTTCCTAAACGTTCAATAATTAATGGTACAAATTGCACAACAGCAATTTTTTGAAACTATGCATATATCAGAAAACTATACCCCCAAAACCCTTTATTACAATTATGAAACTGTCCCCTTTCCCCTATGCTTGATAAAGTCCACAAATAACATTAACCCAAATAATGCTACCGTTCACAATAACATTAGCTCTAGTTCTTTATGCAGTTAACCAAAAAAATGTACAGTGTACAGATAAAAATAACAAAACCCAAATAATGATACATAGCCAAATAACAGTGACTAGTCCTAATACTATGCAGTGAAGATGAAAAAAAACATGGCACAAAATAATCCTACCCACAAGTTTCCAGACTCCTTAACTCCGGAGACTACTCCCTTGTTTCATACCATCCTGACAAAGTATAGTCCAAGACATCCTCACTTTCACAAATCCAACAAACTAACCCCATGCCCCCGGCACCAGAGGATCCGGCCAAACCCCAAAACCCCTATTCCCTCCCCTTGCAAAACCCCAACCTCCATTCACCCACCACAACACATCCCTTCCAACACACATTAACTAGACAGTCACCCGGCCCCCAACTGTGATGTCATCCGTCCCCACCCCAAGGGAAACCCCCATCTACCTATCTACTTATGCCTCTCCACCACACCACACCTACCCAATGCTCCACCAGCCCCTGTCAACCCTTTCAAGACCTTTTGTCTCCCAAAAACCCTGCCACTCATTTCCTGTACCCTCTGAAAAGCTCGAATCCCCCTCCCTCCCATATTTAAAATCCTGCACATATGAATATAAGGCCGCCACAGCCCCATCCTTTCCCCTAATTGTCCCAATTTCCCACAGCACACGAAGTCCACCATACAGTACAGTAATCCCTTTTATCCCTATGTCTAACCCCACCCATATCCAAGAAAATAGCCCTAACAAAGGGATACCCCCACCCAAACCCTTAACACCCCTCCCATCCACCTACGAACCCCATCCAAAGTTTCACAAAAATATACTGCATGCAGAGCCGACTCGCAAGCCACACTTCTGACATTTCCCATCTTTCGCCAATCATATGAAATAAATTCCCGTGATGCCACTGCCCCATGAAAAACGAAACATCAGCCCCGGTCCCTCGCCGGCAACCGCAGATCCCGGAACCCCTTCCATATCCCCTTCCAGTCATATACTGGATAAAGCCTTCCCTTCCACCGTCTCCTCCCCAGCACCAACCTCATTATAACTGCAACACTCAACCTTGTGGCTCACGTATAACCAACAAGCACCGTACACCCTGCACTGCCCCAGTTCCCTCTCACCCCACCACCCTTCTTCCGCAGCACCCCTTCCACCCCAGCCTCACCTCTCCCCCCAACCCTCCTCCTTACCACACAACGTTTCACATACATACAAACAATCTCCTTCCAGCCATATTAAACCCAAACCTCCTGAAATACCCTTTTCCTAACTATCTCCTTCCTGAGCCAATGTCTACCATGTGCCCAAATAAACTTAAATACCCTACTCTCCAATTCTTTAACATCCCAACTTAATAAAGGAAAAAAAGTTGGCTATATACCCATATCTTACTATATATCATGTTATTAACCGCAATGACCTCTGCGCAACGTTAGCTCTCCCGCCTCCAACTATTCAACGCTCCGTCGCACTTTTAACTACATTCCTCGAATTCACCTCTCTCGCCTCATCCCTGTCCTCGTAAACAATACCCATATTTTCACCCTATCCACAATTTTCCACCCATACCTGCTACCCAACCCACCCCCACCCAAGCGCCTACCTCCAACAATATGGATTTAGCCCATTAACCCTCATGCCAGTTGCACCACAGAAAGACTAAGTGTATTCCTATGTTAACCAGTCCCACCTCGTGACACACTAACACCGTGGTGTCATCTACATATCCCACCACATTTCTAATCCCCTATCCCTCCCCCAACCCCCTTCCCATCCCCCACTAATCTGTAAAATGGATCCTGTAAGAAGCAAGGATCTGCACAGGGGACAACCCTGTCGCAGACCCTTTCCATCCTAACCACCCCTCCCAACCTACCATTTATTTGCACTCACACTTGCCCGCATATAACGCCCTACCCAATCCAGCACTTCCAATCCAAACCCCTGCCTTTTCATTATTCCAAACATACTCACGCCACACTATCATATGCTCCCTTCCAATCCAGTGCAAGTATCCCTCCCTCTTCCTCTCTATCTATGAAATCTTTAATACGTTCATGTCCCTCCCCCACACCCCCTTCCCTGTATCCCCCCCGTCCTTCCTCAATCACCCCCTATCACCCTTTTTAATCTATTACCTAAAATTTTAGCATATATTTTATAATCCGTATTCATAAGGAATAAAGGTCTATAATTCTCTAATGTTTCCCCTTCCTTGCCCTTCCTCACAATACATTATCCCCATACCCATGTCCCTCCCCATTACACCTGTCCTTTTCATACCATTCATCACCTACCATACAATCTTATAATGTCCCTTCTCCTTATAAAATTCATTTGCCAAACCATCCATACCTGGAGCCTTGCCCCTTACTTAACCCTTCCACTGCCTCCCACACCTCCCTCTCACTAATCATGCCCTCCAATCCCTCCCGATCTTCCCTACTCAACCTCCCTAATCTTTCCCAATAAAATGCTCCTTTTCCTCCATACCCCCACTGCTCATTTGCCTTGCAAACCACTTATCAGCATACACATTCATTCCTTCAGTGGAATTTATTCTCATACCTTCACATAATTCCCCATGTTTTCATCCACTTCCAGATACTCCAATGACATTTATCCCTTCTCTGTTTACACTTCCCAAAACATATTGGGAGGGCCTATCCCCCCCACAACACATCATCCATTCCGGCTTTCATTCTACATGCCCAAACCTCTCATTCTGCAAAGTCATCAACCTATCTTTCAACGCCCTTAATTTCCTCTGTCATTCTATGTCCTCCCCTGCAATAACAGTCTTTCAAGAGGCCCTCAATATAATTTTGTAAACAGTATTCCATCCTGTTTCTTCCCTTCCCAACCTCTGATAGTAAGCTTGGATGCCAGGCTTCCCTGCACTACCCACCAATCCACCAAAGCCTCCCTCCCTACTCCTCTAAAACCCACCCCACAATCCCTAAATTCCTCCTTTACCATCACCCTTTAATAACTGAACATTTAATTTCCAAAAACCCCTATACCATTTTGCAACCCCTTCCCACCCCACTCACCAACACTCCCCGATGATCCGTAAAACCCACATCCAAATATTGCACCCCACTACCACGCTACCTGTTACATAAATCTGTCAGTCGAGCCGCATACCCTCTTCTAACAAACGTAGGCTCACCTGCACCTCCCACCCCAATCACGTCTTTCAAACCTACCCTCCTAAGTATGTCCCTTAAGGCTGCAAGAACACAACCTCCTCCGGCTCTACATCCCTCTCTAATTACACAATTAAAATCCTCCAACAATAGTTACATTTGGCAAATCCTGACATGCATAAATCATGTAATCCCAAACAAATCCACCTTCACCTTCCTTGCCGCCTCTGCCGGCATGTACACCCCTAAAAACATACCCAACTCCACTCCACTCCCCATCTACTCTAACCAGCCTACCCTTTCCCACACTCCTCCCATCGCAAGGTTTGAAAGGGCCTGACACTGCCACTGCTACGCCAGCCCCCCTTTAATCTACTGGATGAACTTGCAAACACTTTGTAGCCATTCAAAAGTAATCCCTCACCACACCTATAATTGTGTTCCTGTATAAAAGCAACTGTCACACCATACCTTCGCAACGTACACTCCACCCAAGCCCTCTTGATTTCATCCTCAACCTGTTTACATTAAGTGTTAAACACTTGAAATCTATGTCAAGGGTTTGCCCCTAGGCTTCTGTGGAAGTTGTACCCTGACTTCCTTTACTCATTTTAACCATTTGCTTCCTCCTTAAAAGTACCCCTCTCTAGCACCAAACCTAGATCTTTTTTAGCAACTTCCACGAAGCCTTTTTACAGATCCTCTGCGCCGGTGTCAGCACATTCTCACTGCCTGATGAGATGCCAGACCTTTTATGTGTCCTCTTTATTTCTTCCACACTACTTGCATCCTCGGTCTGATGGACCTCCACCTGCACATCCTTCATAATTAAGTGGTGGTCCTCTGGACTGCACTCTCCACACTTTCCACCACATTCACTGCATCTATCAAACCATCATTAGTGTTTACACTAGCACCGGCAAAGGGTCGTCCAATATTTCCTTTAATATTTGTTCCAGTGGTACATCCTCTGCCGGACTCTCATGGTGATCACAGTCAACCACTGGTATAACAGATTCTGTGTTAGGGCTGACAAACCACCTCAGAACCCTCCACAATCTCACCCAGAGTTTCGTCTGCTTCTCCCGTTGCGTCTCCTCCTTCCTCCTCTCTGCGCCTGCACTTCACTACCTTCTCTGGAACTTGTCTGGGTCCAGTCCTCCTCATGCAGTCAGCCGCCACATGATCGTAGGCGCACACAGGCGACACGTCCTGCGCTGTCCCATGTAGGTCACGTACACTTGGGTCCTGAAGTCTGGTATAACAACGTAGGACGGTATGGGGTGCTTCGTCATTTTCAACGAGCACGCCCTCAGGGAGGCCCATCAGCGATCCTCGCTCCACTTTCCAGGTGGTTGCGTGTATCGTACCGTACGCACTGAAGACTGTATGATGTCCGTCGGGTCCACTTCTGAATGGGACGTTCTTCAAACGTACCCAAGTGTACGTACGAAACGTCCTTCAATCGTACCTGAAGTCCAGTGTGCACCGTGATACATGATCCTGTGTCGATCTACTAGTCGGTCATAAACTTCGCCGTCGTAGCTTCACAAATACTCTATTCATCCCATTCAGGGCAACGCCATCAAATCCTCTATGTCAAGACCATACACATCTCGTAATATCGTCGGTAACACAGTCCCGGCCGTTGCAGGGTGTAGAACGCCAGTCACAAGGTCAACACAGACAGTATTCAAACGTCTCCTCCCTGCTGTCGCCATGTTGTTTTGGAAAACGTGCGTTGCTATTTAAGCCAAAATCGCAACGCACTTCTTGCCGAACAGGCCAAGGGAAAATTTATATATGCAATGATTTCGCAAAAATTATTCTGAACCTAACGAAAAAAATATATTTCATAGTGTTTGTTTATTATTAAATTATTATAAACTTACATAAAATATATTTAGTTGGATTAGGCTAAATTAAACTGCGGTTGTTATAATAAGGTTAGGTAAACTTTCTAAGGTTCTTTTGGTACAAAATTATTAATTTTTACATTAACATAAATGAAAAATATATATCTTTAAACGTATAAGGGAAAATTTTAGAAATCACTTAATTTTAAATATGTTCTTGCTAATTGATCAGATGCGAAAATTTAAATATCAGCGGATGTGTATGAGGATGTCTTACTTATTTTGATGATGCGGATGTAAGAAAGTGTGTGGATGTTCTGCGGATGCGGATATCCGATACATCACTAATATAAATATATATACACATATACATTACGAGTGTCTGAAATAAAGCTCACCTCTCATGATAGTAAGATGACGCCTTGTGTGTGTTAGAAACAATGATGAATATTTATAAACACTTTTCGAACACAGTTGAAATTGTATAAGCACTTTTCCGATGCTGATGAATTATTATGGGCACGTTTCGAACACTGATGAAGCTGCAAGTACTTTTCGAAAGTTATTTATTTAAATAAGCACTTTTCGAACACTGATGAATTTGCACAGGCACTTACCGAACACAGTAAAGTTACACAGAGTGCCAAACACATAACAACTTCATATTATCATCTACATCAAAAATTATGATGATGATAAAAAATCACAATAGTGACTATAAAAACAAATAACCTGCACAAGACGTTTTGGTCCGGATGGTACTTCCACTGTCACCATTGCCTCAACCATCACTGTCACCATTGCCTCTACCACAACTATCACCGCTGCCTCTACCACTATCATCACTGCCTCTACCATTACTTGTGTGTGACTAGTTAATAATCACAAGTCGGACAGAAATGTCGTCATAAGTTTGTCTCCCACGGTGGGTTATCTGTGTATGATTGATGCTCTGGCACTCTGAAGCACAACACCCTCCTCACCAACACTTAGAGAAAACCCCTCTAATGAGGCGGGATGATATACACCGATTTATACCTTTTTATCCCCTTTATTCACTGTTTGAGGGATTGAACTTTTTGAATGGGATTTTTTGGGGTCAAGACTGTCGTATACACGACAGTCTTGCATATCATTTCTGTGTATACAGAGATCCCTTCAGAATATATTCAGCACACTTTCTATGTATATTTGGTTTTAATGTATCACAAAGTGAGGTGAGTCAGGTATAGTGGCTGGGCTGGTGACACACTGAACAGCTGCAGCGCTTAAATGTTCAGCCGGAGCTCCGAAGAGTTCAAAACCCCGTGAGTCACCCTCGGAGCCCTGACGATGTTCATGAACCCCGTGAGTCGCCCAGGCCCGGGACGATGTTCATGAACCCCGTGAGTCGACACCTCGATCTCTTTGTTCCCTTTCCCCAGCACTGATGGTTAAGGTTACTCAGCAGACATGCCCTCAGGTGCCATGCTTCATCAGTACATGGCTGCATGAATGCCCCAGGAGCCATGCTTCATCAGTACATGGCTGCAGAATTTCAATACCATGCCATCAGTACATGGCTGCATGAGACATTTCAAATAAGTCTGGGCATGTTAAAAAATTAACATGTTCGACCCCCCACAATAATTAACGTCTTACAAACTAATACTTTAAATAAAGCATTTATTTATGCCTCGGAATTTTTTTTTCCTTTTTTTAACTTGATTATGCATGGGAAAAATATACACTTATATTATTATTATTATTATTGTTGTTGTGTGTCGAAAAAAAAAGGCTTGATCAGACATGTTAAAACAGATAATTTTAGTAACTGAATGAAAGGGATATTTGGTAGATTCGAATCGCACTTGATTATGGTTCATGGCCCAGCAGGTCACCAAAATTTTTAATCAAAAAAGGGCTAAACCACGGGGTCATAAACACCGCAGGGTAAAAGTAGGATGCAGGAAGAATGGATTGTAAGAGGGAGAGGGATGATTAGTAGGTATGGAGTGTGCAGGACAGTGGATAGGCAGGGATGAAATATAAGCAAGGATTGAGGTAGAAGGAACTGAGGGAGATGCTAGAGGCATAAACTTCAGAGTTTGTGTAGTAAGTCAGTTTTCTGTCAAAAAGTCAAGGGACAGAGTCAGGATTAAAGGAGGGTCCATCTTGAAGGGAAGGTGAAAGGGCCGCAGAGCGAAGACGTCGTTGGAGGTAAATTCTGGGGTGCTCGTTGATAGAGTGGAAGTCCAACAGAATATGTCGAACAGACACTGAAACCTGACAATGCTCACAGAGAGGGGCAGGAGCCCTGCATGAGATACCCGTGAGTAAGACAAGTGTGGCCGATGCGGGAAAAGGGAGTGCAGTCTCCCAACCTCGACATTGGTGACAAGAAGAGGGCCAGAAACCTATACTCGGTTTTTAGAATGAAGTTTGTTATTTAGCAGGTCAGACCAGCGTTGTTGCCAACGGGTGCGAAGGGGGAAAAGACTCAAAAAGCCGTGAATGGAACACCTGTATTGAAACTGGAAGGTCATGTTTGCTGACCGCACAGCAGTGTCTGCCTGTTCATTGCCCTTCCCAACATGACCAGGGACCCAACAAGTAACAATATCTTTGTGCTTACTAGAGATAAGGCAACCAAAATTGGATACGAAGAACTAGGGGTGAGGGGTGTATCAATTTTACGGATAGCCGAAGCACTAAAGTCAAACGACCACAAATGGTGACAAGGCATTGATGCAATACGGATAAGGCCTTAAATATGCTAGCCCTAGGGGAAGATGCCCCGCACGGCGGTCCGGGGAACACTGCTGCGGTCCGACACCGGCAGATGACTTTGAACCAAGGGTAAGCGTGGCGATGGCATGGGATGGCGATGGCGTGGCAAAGGGATGACATGGCGTGGCATGGGATGGCGATGGCGATGGCATGGGATGGCGATGGCGATGGCATGGTGGGATGGCGATGGCATGGGATGGCGGGTGGCGATGGCAGGATGGGTGGCGGATGGCAGGGATGGCGATGGCGATGGCATGGGATGGCGTGGCGATGGCATGGGATGGCGATGGCGATATGGGATTGAAAACGGAAGTGGTCTAGAAAAAGAGCGAGAAGCCCTAGGTAGTTGGGCTTTCGCCAAGGTAGAAGGAATAGAACAGACACGGACAGCGGAACTTCCCAAGGGGGTAGGGGAAAGGGATAGGTTTTCACCAACATGGCGGCAGCTGGGAGGAGACGGTTGAACACAGTTTGTGTGGACCTGGTTACAGGAGTTATCAAAAGCCCCGGCCGGAAAAAAGTATTGGCCACGATCCTCGAATATTTATGGACTTGATACTAAGGTTTGTAAGGAGTGGCACTGAACGGGAGAATAGTGTGTTTGTGAAACTTCAAACGGCAGAGGTGTATGAAAGGCTGGCGGATAAGCATCAAGATAGAGTGTAACCTGCACACCCGGACTAAGGTACCTTAAAAGGGCCTCTGGGGCATACCCTTGGGCCCGAATGAGGAATGTCCCGTTTGAGGCCGTGCGGTGGACACGGGGCAGTTTTCGGGGATCGGCGGGTTTCCATGCTGGCCCTGGCACTGGGTGAAGGACCCTGATGGGGATCTTTGAGGGTTTTCGCCCTTGAAGATGACCTTGCACATCCCCCGTCGTCCCCGGTTCCCCCGGTTTCAGGGGGCAGGTATCGTCCCCCCACATGGGGCAAACCCGGGGTTGTCGTCTGTGCGGGGATATGAGCATGGGCCCGACTTTTAAAAGGGGCCCAAGAAAGAAGGGGGGGATCGTGGAACCCCAAAGGGGAGTGCAGAGAAATTTGCAGAGGGAAAGAGGAAAGGGGGGAGAAACAA
>WNWK01044534.1:0-15063 GCA_009830355.1 Cherax destructor | reverse complement strand
ACAGTGTACAGGGTCCTGAATGTGCGTCGGGGTTTTTGCGTGTGTGTGTACTCACCTATTTGTGGTTGCAGGGTCGATTCATAACTCCTGGCCCTCCCCCTTTTCCCCTTTGATTGCTACAAAGGTCCTCCCTCCCCTGCTCCATGATTTTTAAACCTCGTCTTAAAATATGTATGGTTCCTGCCTCCACTATGTCACTTTCTAGGCATTCTGGCTTTCCCCACTTCCTGACAACTCTTATGAAGAAATCTAAAAACACCCCTTTGACTCATAGGAGTCTTCCCCCTTGACCCTTGTTTCTGTGTCCCCTCTTTAAACATTTTGTCCCCCACCATCTTTTCTGAATATTGTGTGTGTTTTTTGGTGCTTGTGTGTGGGGGAAATGTTCTTTTGTGTGTGTGTGTACTACCTTTTGCTCACCTATTTGTTTGGGGGGGGGTCGGTCATAGCCCTCCCCGCCTCTTCACTGTTGCTACTGGTCCTCTCTCCCTGCCCCATGTTTTTTTAAAAAAACCCCTAGTCTTAAAACTATGTGGTTCCTGCCTCCACTATGTCGTTTTTAAGCTATTCCATTCCCTGACAACTCAAAAACGAAGAAATACTTCCTAACATCCCTTTGACTCATAGGAGCCCCCTTCCAATTATGACCCCTTGTTTCTGTGTCCCCCTCTGGAACATCTTGTCTCTTCCACCTTATCTATTCCCCCAGTATTTTTTTGTGTTATCATGTCTCCCTAACCCTCCTGTCCCCCTAGTGTCCACCTTTTCCCCCTTAAAACCCTTTTCGGGGGGGGAAAACCCCCCCCTTGCTCTGGGATAGTCTTTTTAAAAAACCCCTTCCCCCTTTTTCCTAACTTACGTTTTGACCAGGTGGGGTTCCAAACCGGTGCTGCATACTCCGGGTATGGGCCTGATATATGGTATACAGAGTCTTGAATGATTCCTTAGTGAGGTATTGGGCGCTATTCTTGGGTTTTGCCAGCCGCCAAAAATCCAAAAGCAGTTATCTGATTGATGTGTGCCTCAGGGGATGTGTGGTTTTCTCCCCAAAATCTTTTTTTTTGGGGGAAACTTGCGGGCTTTGGCCATAGACTATACTCTGTCTGCGGCCCTTTTTCCCGATTTCATGACTTTACATTTGGCAGGGTTAAATTCAAGGAGCCAGTTACTGGACCAGGCTTGCAGCCTGTCCAGGTCTTTTTAAAAGTCCTGCCTGATCCTCGATTTTATTTTATTCTTTTCCTTTAAATTCACATCATCTGCAAACAGGGACACTTCTGGGGTCTATCCCTTCCCCTTATGTCATTCCCTATACCAAAAACAGTACAGGTCCCAAGACTGACCCCTTTTGGAACTCCACTCGTCACAGGTGCCCCACTCTGACATTTGTCCGCCTTGACTCGTTGTTGCCTCCCTGTCAGATATTCCCCGTCCATTGCAGTTTTTTCCTTTACGTGTGCCTGATCCTTTACTTTTCTTAACCTCTTGGGAACTTTTAAACACCCTTCTTCAGCCCAAAAAATGATCTCCCCACCCCTCTCTCTCGTGTCTTCTTCTGTTACCTTATCATAAAACTCCAGTAGGTTTGTGACACAGGTTTTCCTTTCCCCTGAAACCGTGCTGGTTTGTTTATAAGCTTGTGTCTTTCTAGGTGCTCCACCACTCTCCTCCTGATGATCTTCTCTGCCATTAGTCTCTTTATCACCACCTATACAGTTTCTGTAGTGTATAAAAAAATGGAAATCTTTGTATTACAACATGTTACATATAAGTTATGTATCATAATAAAAATAAATGTGTCTGCATAGTTTAATTTTTTTAATATTCTATAATTTTAGTTTCCCAGAAGGACTTGAACGGCTGAGTTTAGATATGAAAAAAAGGAACATTGACCGTGATTGGACGTTTGAATGGCTGGACCCTGAAATTGTTTAATTCCATCAGTGTGTAGTGGATTACACCCACTCTTGCCAGTTCCATCAGTGTGCAGTGGATTCAAGGACTCCTGGAATACTGTGGTGCAGAAACTAATCACAGAACTCTGATAATTACCAATTAGATGAAAGAAAGTGAACTTGTGAAATTGATTTTTAATGTAATTTCAAATTAATGACACAGCACTTCTATTAGATTTAGAATAAACATGCTTTTCATAATTCTGAAAGTGTATGGGAATGTCAGTCATTAAAAGTTTAAAACTCTGTAATAGGCTACTTATGAAGAGGGTAAATGGCTCTATCTCGTGCTAGCAAATAATGGAAACAGGACTGACTTTCTTAATGTTCTACATGAATAAGTAGTCAAAATCTTTCTAGTGTTCCTTATACATGCATACATACACATATAGTACTTCTTTAAATGCACCGGCTGCATTCCACCGAAGCAGGGTGACCCAAAAAGAAAAAAACATAAGTTTCTCTTTTTAACATTAGTAATGTGTACAGGAGAAGGGGTTACTAGCCCCTTGCTTTCATACATATATACATACATACATATATAAAATATAAACATTTTGATATATAGTAATGTTTCTTGATAATGTGATAAATCACACATGCTCTTGGAATAAAAATATTTTTCAAAGTGATTACTGCATATTAAAAATATCACCTGTTTGCTGTGATCTTATTGTGCATACATATAGTATATAAAATATATATCTTCTTCTTTCAACAAACCAGCTGTATCCCACTGAGCAGGGTGGCCCAAAACGAAAAACAAAAGTTTCTCTTTTTACTTTTGTAATGTATACAGGAGAAGGGGTTACTAGCCCCTTGCTCCTAGCATGTTAGTCGCCTCTTATGACATGCATGGCTTACGGAGGAAGAATTCTGTCCACTTTCCCATGGAGATAAGCAGAAATTAACAAGAACAAGAACTAGTAAGAAAATGAAGAAAACCCAGAGGGGTGTGAATATATGCTTGTATGCAGGAACAACCACTGTGAAAAAATAGTGAAATTCCTTGATAATGTGAGAAGTCATGAAAGTGCTTGGAATTTCACTATTTTTCACAGTGGTTTTCTACATATTTGATATCACCTGTTTACTGTGATCTTATATGCTTGTATATGCATGTGTAATGTGACCTAAGTGTAAGTAGAAGTAGTAAGACGTACCTGAAACCTTGCATGTTTATGAGACAGAAGGTCACCAGCAATCCTACCATCATGTAAAACAATTAAAGGCTTCCGGTTCCTCACTTGGCAGGATGGTAGTACCTCCTAGACAGCAACTTCACAGGGAGGTACTACCATCCTGCCAAGGTGTGCAGAAGCCTGTAGTATTTACATGATGGATGCTATGTCTTTCTGTCTCATAACATCAGATTTCAGACGTCTTGCTACTCTACACACTTAGTCACACTCACATGCTGAAACATATAACCTCTTGGTTTTCTTCTATTTTCTTCAGTTCTTGTTCTTGTATTTCTGCTTATCTCAAGAAAGTGGAACAGAATTCTCCTCTGTAAGCCATGCATGTAAGAGCGACTACAGACAAGGGGCTAGTAACCCTTCTATTTATTACTAAATTTAAAAGGAGAAACTTTCGTTATTCCTTTTGGGCCACCCTCCTCGGTAAGATATTGCTGGTTTGTTGAATGAAGAAAGAATATATAATATAGATTGGAGTGAGTGGAGGCAAATGGCAAATGATTTTGGGGACCTGACAAGCTGTTAGGGTGTGAGCAAGGTAACATTTTTGTGAAGGGATTCAGGAAAACTGGTTAGTCAGATTTGGAGTCCTGCAGGTGGGAAGTACAGTGCCTGCACTATAAGGAGAAGGGGATATTTGCTGTTTTGGAAAGGCATCTGAACTGTTATATCTATGCTTCTCTGGCAAGACAGTGAGAGAGTGCACGATGGTGAAAGCATTTCTTTTTTTCGGTCACCCTACCTCGGTGGGAGACGGCCAGTCCTGCAGAAGAGGTGGCTTTATGTTGGTAAAAGCTGCTTGATCCATGAAATTAAAGCTATCCTCCACTTCCTTGGATCTAACATAATTATCTCCCATTCCACAAGTGCTGTTTAGCACTCCCATGAATATATTAACAATCCAGATATTCATAATTATTTTTCTTTCATAAAATATTATTTTTTCCTGCTTCAAGGGTAACAGTTACATGTGATACTTATCAGGCAATTTTTTTTGTTTTAAATCGTTTTACTTCCGACATAGAAAAAATATGTACAGTAATGTGCTGCATACATATATCTTTCAGAAATAAAATTCAGATTCTGTTATTTTCAAATATTATGCATAATCATAATTTATATATAAAACAGTGGACCCCGGTTAATGGCCATAATTTGTTCCAGAATGCTGTTCGATGCAGTTACAGACAATTTGTTCCATAAGAAATAATGTAAATTAGATTAGTCCTTTAGACCCCAAAAATACACTTACACAAGCACTTACAAAAATACACTTACATAATTGTTCGAGTTTGGGCAGTACATAAACCAGGGGTCCCTGTATACTATATACAGTGGACCCCTATTTCGTAAACCCGGAAATCGTACAATTATGTAAGTATAATATTGTAAGTGCTTGTGGAAAAGTATTTTTGGGGGTCTGAATAGCTAACCTACGTGACATTTTTCTTAAGGGGGTAAATTCGTTCGGTAATGGCACTTGAGCAGACTTCAGGAGTGAAGTTTTTACGAAACTCGGGGTCCACTGTATAGTATATAAAAGCCTAGTTTAAGAAAAAAAATTTTATTAATTTTTGTTATAACCTGTCATTGACTTATCACAAAGTTAATATAGTTCATTGTTAAGTAATACTAACCAAATTTGGGCTGACCTGAAATAGATTGAGAAAGATTAGGCTGTGCAGTATTACGCTATGTAAATACAGAACTGTTACAAAAGAAAAATTAGGCCTGATTGTTAGGTTAGTCTGAGGGCAAAAAATAAAACTTGTGCACAGTACAATTTTAATTCACGTGAAATCTGTGTATAGCATCTATCTCAACACAAGGTATGTATGTTTGAACAACCTACTTTTAATAGAAAAGGTGCTATGAAAAATCATATTTTACCTGGAATTTTTTTTAAATACAGTAGACCGTCATTTAGCATGAGATTATGTTGCACGTTACAAGTATTGCACAGTTAAAGAATGGCGGCACATTATTATCTAACACGACGTAAAAATGATATTATATGGTTGCGGGAGGGGAAAAAATTTTGAGTGCGCGGTCGCCTGCGGTGGGTTAAACCATTGAGTCAGTGGGGGAGTCCTACTGGTATCCCCCGCCACCCTCACCCACCCACGCATCCCTCCCAGCGTTCAGTTTGGTTCATATGCGTGCAGGACGACAATAATTGGGAAGCTCGCTGTGTTTATTTACATACATTTTCTCATTTTCAATGCATTTTCATAAATCTACCAAGCAATCATGGCACCCAGTAAGCATACAAGTGTTCCAGCAAGTGACAAGAAAAGGTTTAAGCGTTCAAGTCTAGGAATTGCAAAGTTTGAGTGAATGACTGACTGACTGACTTACTGAATGACTGACTGACTTACTGAATGACTTGACTGACTTACTGACAGACTTGACTGGCTTACTGACTGACTTGACTGACTTACTGACTGACTTGACTGGCTTACTGACTGACGGCTGACTTACTGACTGACTTACTGAATGACGACTGACTTACTGAATGACTTGACTGATTTACTGAATGACTTGACTGACTTACTGAATGACTTGACTGACTTAATGAATGACTTGACTGACTTACTGAATGACTTGACTGACTTACTGAATGACTTGACTGACTTACTGAATGACTTGACTGACTTACTGAATGACTTAGACTTACTGAATGACTGGCTGACTTACTGAATGACTTGACTGACTTACTGAATGACGACTGACTTACTGAATGACTTGACTGACTTACTGAATGACTTGACTGACTTACTGAATGACTTGACTGACTTACTGACTGACTTGACTGACTTACTGAATGACTTGACTGACTGACTTGACTGACTTACTGACTGACTTACTGACTGACTTGACTGACTGACTTACTGAATGACTTAAAGTTAGACACTCAGTACAACCATCGACTTCAGTTCCAGAACCTCTACCATCCACCTCAGCCCAGTAGGGCCACAGCATAACTCTCCACTCTCTTCACAATCATCCACAAACACCAGCAATGAATGACTTGACTGACTTACTGAATGACTGATACTGAATGCTTGACTTCTCGAAGCGACTGACTTACTGAATGACTGCACTATGACGACTGACTTACTGAATGACTTGACTGACTTACTGAATGACTTGACTGACTTACTGAATGACTTGACTGACTTACTGAATGACTTGACTGACTTACTGAATGACTTGACTGACTTACTGAATGACTTGACTGACTTACTGAATGACTTGCACTTACTGGAAGCTTGACTGACTTACTGATACTTGACTGACTTACTGAATGACTTGCTGACTTACTGAATGACTTGACTGACTTACTGAATGACTTGACGCTACTGAATGACGACTGACTTACTGAATGACTCGCACTTACTGAATGACTTGACTGACTTACTGGAATGACTGACTGACTATACTGAATGACTTGACTGACTTACTGAATGACTTGACTGACTTACTGAACTGACTGACTTACTGAATAGACTTGACTGACTTACGAATGACTTGACTGACTTACTGAATGACTTGACTGACTTACTGAACTGACTTACTGAATGACTTGACTGACTTACTGAATGACTTGACTGACTTACTGAATGACTTGACTGACTCGAATACGCCTTACTGGACGTGACTTACTGAATGACTTGACTGACTTACTGAATGACTTGACTGACTTACTGGAACTGAGCTTACGAGCTTGACACTTACGAACGCTGACTACTGCACTTGACTGACTTACTGATGACTTAGCTCGAGGCTGACTTAGCTGAACTGCTACTTCTAACAGTTAGACACTCAGTACAACCATCGACTTCAGTTCCAGAACCTCTACCATCCACCTCAGAGTAGGGCCACAGCATAACTTCCACTCTCTTCACAATCATCCACAAACACCAGCACCCACAATTTAAGGTAAATACTATTATTTCTGTTACATTTGTAGTCTTAAGCTGTAAAAACAACATAATACATCACGATAATGAACTACAATTACATATTCACTTTTATTTTGTAAGATCTGTTGTCTAAAAACTTAGTTTGCTTTTGGGGATCCCAGGAACGTAACCCTTTTTTCCCATAAGTTCTTTTAATTATGTAACATGAATTTATCTAACAACGTTTTCAGGAATGTAACTTTAGTTTGATATCTTTATTATGCACCCCATACCCATCCTGTGGGCGGTAGTCAAAAGATTACAGAGGTACATAATGGGTCCAGGGACTGGACCCCAAAGTTATGATAGCTGAGCAAGTTACAAAGGTAATGAACTAACAAGCTACAAAGGTAATGAACTCACAAGTTACAAAGGTAATGAAACATGTAAGTAAATTTACTTACTTACGTTTATACATGGTTACAATCATGAACAAATTATAACGCAATGAACACTTCACTAGTCTACACCCAGTCACAACTGTAATGAGTTCTTGGTGCAAATTTTATTGTTGGGTCACACATACACACTTACATATACACATACACACACACACATACACACATATATACATACACACACACGCACACACAACAGGCCCAGCCTTCAATCGACATGTGCACAGGACAAAAAGGCAATCAACACGCGCGCGCACACACACACACACACACACACACACACACACACACGTAGCAATGCTTTATTTACAGGGAGCAAAGTCAGGGTATTTTTCCAGAATGGTCTGTAATATACCACTGTGGATAAAATACTTTGACATATCTTGAACATTTCTGAGTGAGTTGTCTCTGAATTCATTAATTTTGTCGCACTCCAGTACATAATGACGCAGGGTGTGACAAAAATCCAACTGACAAAGTTTACATTTTGTTTGGTCTACATCTGGTGGTTGTGATTTAACCTGCCAAAGATACTTGTAACCCAGCCGGAGGCGGGCGGTGGTGACATCCAAGAGTCTGCTTATTTTGTTGGATGCACCATAGACATGTGGCTCCTCCTGCATGATAGAATGATGATAGATGGACTGACTGGTGTCAATCTCCCTGAGTCTTAAGTCAATAAAATTCAGTTCTAGTTCTTTTCGTATTATTGTTCTCAAACTGCTAACTGACAAGCCAAGATTGTAATCTACCCCCTCTTTGAAAGCATAAAACTTAGCCAATTTATCAGTTCTATCATGCATCTGAAGACCAATGTGAGATGGAATCCACAGCATGTGCACTCTGACTCTACTATCCACAATCCTACCATACCTGTGTCTGGCTTCTGACACAAGCATGCTACAAGTTATACTTGATGAGTTGAGAGCATTTATGGATGACAGAGAATCAGTTACAATTAGAGAGTCAACCATAGATACATGGACGCATTTGAGTGCAAGGAGTATGGCAAACAGTTCTGTCTGAAGGGTAGAGGCCCAGTTATTGATGCGTGCTCCAATTTCTTTAAGAGAGCCATCCCTCTGTATGACAACAGCAGCACTACCAGCTGCACCAGTGGATTGGTGAACTGAACCATCAACGTAAATAATTTGTGAGAGAGTGTGCTGTTTGGCTAAATTATCAATACAGCTTAAGGCATCATGTTTGGCTTCAAGGCGAAGCTTTGGTTGTGATTTAAGAAGTAGTTTGGGGGGAAATGGAGGGATGGTAGTTTGGAATGGGGTAATATTCCATGGAGCGGAGAAGTGCCGCTGTTGCCTTACTTGCCACAGATCATGTATCTGATTCATGCGGAGGTCGGTTCCAGTTTTTCGATCCATCTGGAGGATGTTCACCAGTGCTGAGGAAAGTTTGGAGGGCTTCTGTGCAGGGGTTTGAATGGGCTTGCCTGAGCATATTAACCCCAATTAGGATATTTCTTTCAGTAACACGATCTCTGATGCTTGGAATATCAAGTTCTTTCTGCATATTTAAAATTTTGGCAGTACGAGGGGATCCTAAAATGATCCTCATTGCTTCGTTCTGCAGTTTTTCCAGCCCTCCAAGCTTCCAGTCAGACACAAGAGCAAGTAGTGGCGCAGCATAATCAACTAATGATCTAATATAAGCAAGATACATCATTTTCACAATTTTAACATTAGCACCATACCTGGGGTGAAACCCTGCCACAACTCTAAGTGCTCTCAACCTTTCTTTGTATTGACGACAAAGTCTCGTTACAACAGGTCCAAGTATTGGGACCTCAAAGCCTAGATACCTGTATCTGTTTACATATTCTAGAAGAGACCCATCATGCAACTGGATCTGGCGAACAGTGCCTCTCTGTCGAGGAGGACGCCTATTGAGTATTTTTGTTTTATCAGTAGAGATTATCAACCCTAGGTCCTGACACGAGGCTAGTACATGGTTAAGGATGTTTTGGGTGTTGGAGAATCGGTGGTGTGAATCATTATATCATCAGCAAAACTGATCATATAATGATGGGGCTGCTAGGCATAGCATTAAGTAAGGCATTAATTAGAATATTGAATAGAGTGGGACTGAGCACACCTCCCTGTGGGGAGGTGTGCTCAGTCCCACATTCAATATTCAATTATGCCTTCTATGCTATGCCTAGCCAGCCCCATCATTATGTAACTACCGTGCTAAATGACGGTCTACTGTATTATAAGAATCTTGAGTAATAAAAGATTTGTGCATTGCTATGAGAGATAAATCAAATGCAGTAGCAATTCTAATTAAATATTATTACAAGTAGTAATATCTTGTGGACTATAAACACTAAAATTAAGAACAACTCCCTATGTTTCCTTACACTGGTTGTCTATGTTCACCCATCAGTAAAAAGCGGGTACCTGGGTGTTAGTCGACTGGTGTGGGCAGCATCATGGGACAAAACTGACCTAATTTGCCTGAAAGGCTCTGCAGAACAATCGGCTTTCTATATAGTAGTGTATCATTGATGTCAGCTAGGCCTGTATACCTTGTATATGTACTTGTAAAAATAAAGATATTATATTATTATTATAATGATTTTAATGAAACATTTACTGAAAGGCAAGGTTGAAGTAACTGAAAAACATGAACAGTTCCTATTATTACATTAGATGTACGATGTTATCATCTTACGTTATTTTCGATAACCGATATTTATAACGTAAGAAATTTGATTGTGACTTACGATGTTTGATTCGTCTTACGACTTTCGTACCGGACCTGTCCGCTTGGCGCCCAGCTGAGCGCCACTCCAGGAGCGTCAGTGCTATTGTTTACAAGCGGGCGACCACCCACCCACCCACGCATTCATACCAGTATATTGTCATTATTCCACTGTTTTTAGTGCTTGCAACTGCTAAATAAGCTACCATGGGTCCAAGGAAAGCTCCTAGTGGTAAGCCTGTGGCAAAGAGGAACAGAAATATATGTACGATAGAAGTGAAGAAGGAGATAATAGAAAAATATGAAAGTGGAGTGCGTATCAGTGAGCTGGCCAGGCTGTATGGTAAACCCTATTCTACCATCGCTACCATTGTGGATAAGAAATATTCAAGTAAAATCAAGGAAGCTGTTGTTGCAAAAGGTGCATCTGTGATCACAAAACACAGACCACAAGTGCTGGAAAATGTGGAAAGGTTGTTGTTGGTGTGGATCAACGAGAAACAGTTAGCAGGAGATACTGTTTCGGAGGAATAATATGTGAAAAAGCAAGGCAGTTGCATGATGATCTCCTTAAGAAAATGCCTGCAATGAGTGCTGAAGTGAGCGAATTTAAAGCCGCAGAGGCTGGTTTTACAAATTTAAGAATCGAAAGTGGCATACATAGTGTTGTGAGGCATGGTGACGCAGCCAGTTCTGACAAAAGTGCGGCTGAAAAATATGTTCTGAATTCCAGGAGTTTTAGAGCTGAACAATTCCTCCCCAACAAGTGTTTAATTGTGATGAAACAGGCCTGTTTTGGAAGAAAATGCCCAACAGGACCACATTACTCAGGAGGAAAAGGCACAGCCAGGACATAAGCCTATGAAAGACAGGCTAACTTTGATGCTTTGTGCCAATGCCAGTGGTGATTGCAAAGTGAAGCCTTTACTGGTGTATCTTTTGAAAATCCCCGAGTGTTTGGCAGATGCGGTGTCAGCAAGTCTAACTTGTGTGTGATGTGGAAGTCTAACAAAAGGCTTGGGTCACAAAGGACATTTTCTTAGATTGGTTCAATGAAGTGTTTGGCCCCAGTGTGAAGAAATATCTATTGGACAATAATTTGCCATTAAGTGCCTCCTGATAATGGACAATGCTCCTTATCATCCTCCAAACTTGGTAGAGAAAATTGTGGAGGGTTTAAATTCATCAAAGTGAAGTTCTTGCCCCTAATACCACTCCTCTCCTCCAGCCCATGGACCAGCAGGTCATTTCCAACTTTAAAACTCTATACCAAAGCAATGTTTCAAAAGTGCTTTGATGTGACCCAGACATGAACATAACCCTAAGAGAATTTTGGAAAAACATTTCCATATGCTGCATTGTGTACACCTTATAGGTAAGGCTTGGGAGGAGTGACTACCAGGACTTTGAACTCGCCTGGGAAAATTGTGGCCAGACTGTGTCCTAGAGAGGGATTTTGAAGGTTTTGGGGCTGAGCCTCAGACCCGAGCCTGAGCCTGAGCCTGTTTTGGAAGAAATTGTGGAATTGGGCAAGTCTTTGGGGTTAGAGGTGAGGTGAGGATGTGGAACAGTTGGTGGAGGAGCACAAGGAAGAGCTAACCACTGAAGATCTGCAAGAGCTTCAACAGCCTGGAACAAGAGAGCAGAGGTCAGGACAATGGTTCAGAGGAGGAGGAGGAGGTGGAACAAAAATGGAAGAATGTGCCTTCTTCAAAAGGGTTAGGGAGATCTGTGCCAAATGGAGTGATGTGCAAGCATTTATGGATGAATATCACCCTAACCATGCTGTTGCAGGCCGTGCTGGCAACCTGTACAATGACACAGTGGTGTGTCATTTCAGGGATGTGTTAAAGATCGCCGACACAGAGCTCCCTGGACAAATTTGTTGTTAGAAAGAGTCCTAGTGACTCTCAAGCTGGTCTAGTGGCATTCAAAGAAAAGGATAACCCCAGAAAAGGACTTGGTACCTGCAGTGTTAATGGAAGGATTCCCTTCCAAACACTAGCATACTACTCCACCTTCTCCCCTCCTCCCGTCCTCCACATCAACAACTCTTCAATAAATAGTGACATGTTATTGTACAATATTTGCATGTGTATTTATGTATTCTTTATTAAATTATTTATTATTTAATGTCAAAAGTTCTAAAAAATATTTTATTTAACTACTTTTGGAAGTCTTGGACGGATTAAATTTATTTCCATTATTTCTTATGGGGAAATGATTGTTTAGTTTTTGCCTTAAAATATGCCCTCTCTGAGGATTAATATCGAAGTGGGGTACCACTGTATTTATATTATTACGTTCCATTTATTTCCCCAGTTAGAAGTTTTGCTATCAAATATGTCATGGTACCCTGAGTTTGACCATAATTCGTTCCAGAAAAGGGTGTTTGAGTGCCCGAGCTTTGTTTCCATAAGGAATAATTAAATTAATTAGTCCGTTTCAGACCCCCCAAAAAACACTTACAAAAGCACTTAAATAATTTTTAAAAATTGTTGAGTTGGGACTGTACAAAACTCGGGGTACCACTGTATATTAATCTCACAAGCATAATTCTAATTACAGTACAAGACATAAGATTTATTAAATGTAAAAACTTTTATTTAAAGTAGTATGGCTCTCTTCAATATCAAATCACTGAGGGAAAAGACTTACGGGGGGTTCTTGCTCAAGGTTTTACCATCCCTTTAAATCAAACCAAATTTTCCCCCCCTTTCCCGGTTAATATGACCGGGGGCCAACCCCCATTACTATAATAATAACTTAAAAACCCTCTTTACGCTTTTAATTTTATTATTGGCCCCTTTTACACCAACCAAATAAACCTTGTTTTGGTTTGCAATGGGGGAACCCCCCAATCTTTTTTATTTTTTATTATTTTGTTTGTGATGAAAAACTTCGTGTGGCCCCCAAAAAAAATGTAAATAAAAATTTTTCTTGGGGTTTAATTTTAAAACTTAGATAATAAAATGTAATATTGAAATTCAAGAAAATATCTCCATTTTAAACAGTCATACATGAAATGTTACAAAGAATCATTATTCCCCAAATTAAAATGTTTGTTTTTTGTACACATTATTATATGATGATGAATATCTTTGGGTTCTTTCCATATCTTGAGAACTTTGTTTATCTTTGTCCCCAGGTTCTTAGATGATGAAAAATAAAAATATTTTTCCCCCTTGTTTTAGGTGCCCAAAACAATTGTTTTAAAAAAACTTGAAAACTGAAAAAAAAACCCTTTTTACAGTGCAAAGATACGGTTAAAAAAGCCCCAAAAAAAGCCTGGTAGTGCACTACTGTTCATGATGCTCCTTTTGTAATTTCCTATGTGACTAAAAATTTGAACATCCGTGAGGTGAGTGGTTTGTGTGCTATGTGTGGTATTCTCCTTTCAAAAATCACAGCAAACTACTATTGCTACTGATTTTGTAATAATTATATTTATGTAATTCACTAACCCTCTGTTGGTCATTCAAAACCTTGGTAATGAGAGGAAAAAAAGGTTTTTTTTAAAGGGAAAATAAGGGTGCTCAACCCCTTTCCCATAAAGAGCCCTTCACGATGGCCCTCAGCCCTCCTTCAAGGGGGGACATTTCCCTATACAGTGGCCCCTCGGTTTGGTGTCTCAAACCGAACTTTTTGAATGTTTTTTCGAAACTTTGAAAGTGTTTTTTTGGGGGTCTGAAATACCCCAACCTGGGAAATTTTTGGGAAGTGTTCAGTAATGGCATTGAGCAGCATTTGGAATAATTTTTGGGCCCCGAGGGAATTATTGTTTTTTCATGACAAAAAAAACAAAAATGGTGATCAAATTAGTTCAGTTATTGACCCAAATGTGGTGTTATCCTGCCGGGAACAGAGGAATGTAATTACTCACTTTCTGTGTGTAAAGTGAGATATTATGTAAAAAAGTCGGGTTGGTCTGGGGGGGGACTGGTGCTTCAAAGGGAAAAGCAAGAAATTTACATGTGTGGAGAGAATTTTGAATTCATTCAATGGTAATCCCGTTGCATTTTAAAAAACAGATTTATGTTTTCCATCTAAAATGTTATTTTTTATTTTTTGCTTTTCGGCCATCTCCCCAAAGGGAAAGGGGGGCCAAAAAAATTTCATCATCATTCCCCCATTACATTCTTGCCAGAGTGGCTTACCAAGTAAAAATCACAACCCCCCTCCTTCAGAGTGTAAGACTTAATTTATTCATGTCTTTTATGAAATAAAATAAAATGATTTGTTGCATCCCCTTCCATGCTTGTAAGTTTTTTTTTAAAAAATTGCAAAGTAATTTAAATTTTGTTTTATATAGATTTTCTGATTATTTTTAAAAGGTTACTCGTTAAAACATTTCATCTATTTACGGGGGTTTGTGTGTGTGTGTGTGTTTTAAATATTCCTTTACCTATTTGTTTGTGGGTTATCCTGTGTGTGTGTGTTTTTTGTTTTAGTGATTATAATATAATATAAAATTAAATATTTAAAGACATTTGGTTACTAAAAGCAGTATGTAGGAGAAGGGGATATTTTCATATAAAAATGATTTTTTAGGGGGTATGTAATGTAACTATGGATTTCAATATAATTTATAGAAGGAATTTAATGGTTTCCCCCCCGGGGGGGGGGCCCAAAAAAAAAAAACAAATTTCCCTTTTTTCATTTAATTATATACAGGAAAGGGGGCACCCCCTTTGGCATTTTATGCCTCTTACGTCGCATTGCAGGAGGAAGAATTTTTCCCCCCCCATGGAAAGTGCGATGGGTATGAATTAAAAATTTAAACGTTTGATAAACAGATGTCACAGTTGATTTTTTAGTGTTCCAG
>WNWK01044533.1:0-15064 GCA_009830355.1 Cherax destructor | reverse complement strand
AGGGTAGTGTCTTGTGTACTGTGTTGGTATAATTATGTCCCTTAATGGAAATTACATTAAAACTCTCAACAAAAGTACGATTGTTGTTCCGATTTAATATGTTGAGTAGTTTTTTATTTCAGCATGTCATTGTACGACATGTAGGGGTTAACGTAAGACATGGCATGTTGTCCTTTACCTATGCATTTATTGTTCAATGTTAATTTATTACCCAAGGTTAACTGATAAGGGTGTTGTTATGTTGTTAACTTTTGTTCTATACTGCTTATTTTGTTATATAAGCTTTGTTTCAGACCATGGCATGGCACTGTTATGTATAATATATTTGTATATTTATGACTTTCCAAATAAAATTAAAAAAAAAAAAACTTCACTGGACTTTGAGAAAGCCATTGACAACATACCCATGCACTCAGCTCAAGGCCCAGACTTGTGGAACTCTGTGTTCATTAAGAACTGCAAGAAACCCCTTTTGTGTGCCCTAGATATGATATGGAGAAGGAGCATAGACATGGGTGAAATTCCAGTTACTAAAAACAACAGATATAGCCACACTCCATAAAGGTGGCAAAAACTGCCCAACAATCCAGGGCAACATGGGTTCAGAGCGGGTCGCTTGTGCCTCTCGCAACTACTGTATCACTATGATATGGTCTTGGATGCACTGGAAGACAAGCAGAATGCAGATATAGTACACACAGACTTTACAAAAACCTTTGACAAGTGCAATCATGATGTAATTTCGCACATAATGCGTACTAAAGGGATAACTGGCAAAGTGGGCAAATGGATCTTCAACTTTCTAAACAATCAAATACAAAGAGCAAAGAGTAGTGGTAAACAGAGTTAAATCGGAAGCTGCCATAGTGAAAAACTCTGTTCCACAAGGCACAGTACTCTCCCCCATCCTGTTCCTCATCCTCATATGAGACATAGACAGAGATGTAAACCGTGTCATCCAAGAAACTGTCATCCACTGAGGACATGATTAACCTCCAAGAAGATATAAACCAACTTTTCCAATGGGCAATGGAAAACAATATGATGTTCAACAAAGACAAATTCCAACTACTCCGTTATGGAAAACTGGAGGAGATAATAACTAGAAATGAGTATACTACAAACTCTTAATCAGACAATAGAGCAGAAAAGAAATGTGAAGGATTTGTAAGTGGTAATGTCTGAGAATCTCACTTTCAAAGATCAAAACAGTGCCAATATCACATCTGCGAAGAAAATTATAGGATGGTTAATGAGAACGTTCAAAACAAGAGATGCCAAGCCAATGATGATCCTTTCTTAATCACTTGTTCTCTCTAAGCTGGAATACTGATGTACATTAACATCTCCATTCAAAGCAGGTGAAATTGCAGATCTAGAGAATGTTCATAAAACCTTTTTTGCACATATAAATTCCATCAAACACCTTAACTACTGGGAACTCTTGGAAGCACTTGACTTGTACCCACTGGACAGCAGGCGAGAGAGATGCATCATAATCTACAGGAAGGAATGGTTCCTAATCTGCACACAGAATTCACTCCCTACGAAAGAAAAAGACTGGGCAGGAGGTGTAAAATACCCCCATTGAAAAGTAGAATCGCCATTGGTACACTAAGAGAAAACACAATTAGTGTTCGTGGCCCAAGACTGTTCAACAGCCTCCCACTAGTCATAAGGGAAACTACTAATAGACCCCTGGCTGCCTTCAAGAGGGAGTTGGACAGATACTTAAGTGTCTTCACAGCGTTGTCGTCAGTCAGTTTGGAAGCTTCAAGATCGTCAGTACAGACGACAATGAAGGAGTCTCTCAACTAGGGGATAGCTGTAAATTTAACCTGCAGGCAGGTCTTTACAGCGGCAGCAAGGGCAAGTTTGGTGGAATCATTGATAACACCACTGGTAGGCTTGATCTTTACACGATGGGCAAGCATCGTGAAAGAGTAGAGGCGCTGGTGGGAAGGTTATAGGCTCCCCTCTCCGACGGGGATCGAGGGATACTTCTTGAGAAACTAGAGAGCTACTGTGCCTGCACTGGGCCAGAGCTACTAGTATTATTTTTTCATATATGTTTAATAATTTATAGACTTGACTTTACTTGTGGGTGGGAATAGAGTGAAGGTCTGGAAGGAGAGGCATGGTGCAGCCTAGTGCCAGTAAATCCCACTCAGCTCTGAGGTACAACTAACATTGGTAAGTTCAATAAATTGGTTCTTATTGTATCCCTTTTAAATTATGAGGATGAAATATATCAGGAATGTGCCTGTGAACCTCATCCCCATAATTTCCATAATTATTAATAATTTGTTGGTTTTATTGAGAAATGCAATAATAGTAGGTATAACATCTTGTAGGACTAACATCTTGTGGGAGTAAGGAAAAGCTAGTTGTGAGTGTGAAGGAAGTTCGTAAGGCAGTGGGTAGATTGAAAGGGGCTAAGGCAGCTGGGATTGATGGGATTGATGGATATAGTTTTGGAGTGCTTGGTGCTTTTATTTAATAAATTTAAGGAAGAGGGTAAGGTACCTAGGGATTGGCAGAGAGCATGCATAGTTCCTTTGTATAAAGGCAAAGGGGACAAAAGAGAGTGCAAAAATTATAGGGGAATAAGTCTGTTGAGTATACCTGGTAAAGTGTATGGTAGAGTTATTATTGAAAGAATTAAGAGTATGATGGAGAGCAGGATAGCAGATGAACAAGGAGGCTTTAGGAAAGGTAGTGATTGTGTAGACCAAGTGTTTACAGTGAAACATATAGGTAAACAGTATTTACATAAGGGTAAAGATGTTTTTGTGGCATTTATGGATTTGGAAAAGGCGTATGACAGGGTTGATTTATGGGCAATGTGGCAGATGTTGCAAATGTATGGAATAGGAGGTAGGTTACTGAAAGCAGTGAAGAGTTTTTACGAGGATAGTGATGTGTGATGTTCAATATATTTAAAGATAGGGTTGTAAGATAAGTGAATACTAGGGTGTTGGCATGAGGTGTGCGGTTAAAAGATAAAGAATCTAACATAAAGTGGGAGTTGTCACAGTTGCTCTTTGCTGAAGAGAAGTTGCAGAGGTTGGTGGATGAGTTTGGTAGGGTATGTAAAAGAAGAGAATTAAAAGTGAATATAGGAAAGAGTAAGGTGATGAGGATAAAAAAATTAGGTGACGAAAGATTGGATATCAGATTAGATTGAGAGAGTATTGAGGTGGTGAATGTATTCAGATATTTAGGAGTGGACATGTCAGCTGATGGTTCTATGAAAGATGAGGTGAATCATAGAATTGATGAGAGGAAAAAGGTGAGTTGTGCACTGAGGAGTCTTTGGAGACAAAGAACCTTGTTCATGGAAGCAAAGAGAGTACTGTATGGGAGTATAGTTATACCAACGCTGTTATATGGGTGTGAAACATGGGTGGTGAATATTGCAACAAGGAGAAGGCTGGAGGCAGTGGATATGTGTTGTCTGTGGGCAATATGTGGTATGAAAATAATGCAGAGAATAATTCGTAGTTTTGAATAAAGGAGGAGGTGTGCGATTATCCAAACTATTATCCAAAGGGCTGAGGAGGTGTTGTTGAGGTGGTTCGGACATGTAGATAGGAAGGAACAAAATAGAATGACTTCGAGAGTGTATAAATCTGAAGTGGAGGGAAGGCAGGGTAGGGATCGGCCTAGGAAAGGATGAAGGGAGGAGGCAAAGGAGGTTTTGTGTGCAAAGGACTTGGACTTCCAGCACGCATGCATAAGCGTGTTTGATAGGAGCAAATGGAGAGAAATGTTTATTAGGACTTGATGTGCTGTTGGAGTGTGAGCAAGGTAACATTTATGAAGCGATTCAGGGAAACCTGCAGGCCGGACTTGAGTCCTGGAGATGGGAAGTACAGTGTCTGCACTCTGAATGAAGGATGTTAATGCTGCAGTTTTATGACTGTAGTGTAAATGAGCCTCTGGCAAGACAGTGATGGAGTGAATGATGATGAATGTTTTTCTTTTTTTCGGGGCATCCTGTGTTTGTAGGAGACGGACAATGTGTTAATAATTTTTTTTTTCAAATTGTGTAAACAAATCAGTAAAAAGTTAAATAAAGTCAATATAAATAAAGCTCTTGTTTTTAAACTGTCAACTCAATAAATTTTAATAAAATTAATAAACAAATGGTTAAAATTGCGATTTATTGTTTTTTTTATATTTTATTTAAAAACTCCATTTACGAACATACATATTTAAGCATATAAAATATATAACATAACCCTTACAAGTATACAGGGAAAAAACAATCAATTAACCTAGACTCGACACAAAACAGCCGAAAAACACCACCATAATACAGTATGCATAAGATTTTATTTAGGCACACACCAACACACTGCATCTCACAGCTGTGCAAACAAACCACAACATTGTATACTGTACAATAACATATGCAGAAAAATTACATTACAACCCCGCCTCACTAGAACCCATATACCCCCACAATGGTACTCAAACCACTGACCCCTATTTACCTACCACTGCTGTTATCCACAGTGACCTAGAGGGACATAATAATAATTACCTCGTCACGGGAAAACTCCGTTACACAGGTCACCTAAATAAACCTACCCGAGTAAAACGTCAAGACACTAGCAACAAGGTGTACACACGTACGTCCTCTTGATACATAGATCAGACATCCCTACCATTCCAAAACCTGTACATTCCACAGAGTCATATGGCCCAAAATCATTAACATACTGTGCACTTTTTAACGTTACGTCGCCAACACTGCACTGGAATACAATCCAGCCTTTGCCCAAACCCCTCACCTACCCCTCAATCCCCACACCGCTAAGTAACATCAGTCATGTACTGAATCAGACACAATATGTCTCACTCAACATACCCTACCCACCTTGAACAAACCTTGTACGGCTGTGCAGCCGACAGCACCACATTGTGGCACATACCATACCCATAGGCACAGAATAAAGACCTCATTACCCCACTAACACTTAATTATGCAAAACATGTAATACCTACACCTTCCTCTCTTAAACACTGTGGCAATACCACACCTCCAACAACATACAGGTCTATATCCCCGTGCACCAAAATAACAACCATCATAAAAGTCCTGTCAGTAACATAATAACATCACAGTATAACATCCAACAACATATATATCACAGCGGTGCCAAAACTATTAACCGTGCTCAGTATAACCAGAACGTCTTCAGACAAAATAATATGGCCATGCAGGGCACCACAAACACTATTATCAACTCACTGCACTCATGGATAACACCATGCACATTCTCACCCAGGAAACAAGCCCGTTTATTACCCCTGTTACACCCACCTCATGCCACAATCTCTCTGTACCCCACCATTCACATACTGCCCCCAAAACAAAGCCCACAACCCCTCCCCTTACAATGCCAACAGGCTCCAAAAACAGATATTCCTGTAACCTTCTGGAAATCGTAACACCCACAGATTCCCATACACTCCTTCATTTCGACACTTCGTCCTATAAACCGTCGCCGCTAACACGCATAGCCTCACTTCCCAATTTTCCCCCTTCCTAAAACCCCTCTTGATAAAAATATAATCCACTACTACATATGCCACAGCCCTTGCCACTTCCTCTGCCACCCCCCTCACATCTAAACTAAGCGCCCTCAACACGGACAATCCCTTTTTCCCCTCACCCTCGCTAAAACACAACACATCAATTCCAAGATCCCTCAAAGCCCCTCACAAAAATACACAACATGATACGCCGTCTCCTCTCTGCAAAACCTACATCACTCATCCTCCCCTACCCTCCTATTCCGAAGCATCGCACCTGATGGCAGAATGTCACATAGAAACCGAAACATTACCTCATTTTCCTTAGGCCTTATCCTAAACTTACGAAATCTGTTCCAAATCCGCCCCCAGTCATACACCAGTGTATAGCCCCACCACCGATGCAACCACCTAGTCTACCAACACCCTATGCAACACCTTTACCCTTATCCGACCAGGCTCACGAGTCGTCACCATTGCTCTTAATAATTTTTCACAATCACACAAATCACTCCCCAATAATTTTTTCCGCAAAACCTCGTACACCTTCCCTAGACTCCCCCTTTTAAAATCACCTGCCCTTATCACCACTCATTTAACAAAAACACACATTATCCTGTTATGCAAATCCATTAACCCTAAACTCCCATCTCCCACCTGCAGCATTACCACCTCCCTCCTCAAAATCGAAACATTCTTCTTTGGATTTTTGTAATCCCCTCCCCAGTAAGCAGGTACACGTTTGCAACAAACCACACCTTACTATAAAGCAAGACATTGAACACAATGGCAATTTGTACTAATGATAAATGATACAGTCTGAATGCCATCAGCCTGTTCACCACAATATTCTCCACCCTTGCTGAATTAACCTCTCTTGCCCTACCCTTGTCACTCACATAAATGATCCCACAAATCGGTAAACTCCATTCCACCTTCGTCACCACTGAACATCCCCAAACCTCTCTGTCCCCCCACCCCCGGCCAAACCCATGATCTTCGATTTACCCACAATTGTCAGTAATATGTACTGAAGCATATTGTTATACTTGTGTAGTGTATTATATTTGTGATCCCTTGTTACTTGTGACGTCAGAGACCCGCATCATGTGAGTGCTGCATCAGAAGCCTCCCTCTCATTCCCGCGCCAGGCATACAACTAAACGGGCGTGGCACTGGGTACTGCTCCTCTCTTACTTAATATATCCTGTCACCAACCAGTCGTGAGTTTCCCTGTGACTACCGTTTATCTCCAAGAACCCCTCGTGATAAATGGTGCTAGCAGTGGGCCCGTAATTTCGTTGATTATGGTACTATAGAGAGATACAGTCTACCAAGCCGGTAGACATCCTGTGTGTGCCTCCAGAGAAGACGCTACTAGCTACCAACTCGAAGCAGAATTTGTCAGCCTGTCTACAATATTTCCTGGTCAGCTAAGTGCCTTATCTCTTATTTGCTAAAACCTACGAGGGGTAGACCCGGGTTTTGAAGATTATAGTATGGGATAAGCCAGTTTGTGAGGGGAAGAGTGCCCAAGCCAGCCAAGCCACCCATCCAGTTACATCAGCCAAGCCCTCGAGCCAGCTTACTAACCCTGCTGTGCTCATATTTACAAGACACCAAGCCAGCCAACCTGTGTGAAAAGTCTAAAGTAGCCAAGACATCCAACCCAGCTGACTGAGAAGTAAGCCAGCCAAGCCATGTGAGTCCCAGCATTCCCTATCATCTTGTACTCCAGTGTATTGCTGCTCTGAGTGATAATACCATCCCTGTGGTATTCTGGGTATGTTCCAAGAAACCCTAGATTAAATTCAAGAGACTAGTGGTGTAGTGTGGGAGCCAGCCAGAGCGAGCATGGGACCTCGTGACTCACTCACCACGTGGTAACCTCCACCCACGCAAGCAAACAAAGCACCCCGTGTGTGTCTTATTTCACCCTTATATTGGGTCCTACAAGCATTTTTATTGGCTACGAATCAGGTCAAGAGTCCTGTGTGTGTTCTTCGTACCTGTGCACCAATGATGTAAAAATCAAGATTCGTAGTTTTTCGCGCAAATCCTTCAAGAATCACCATGTGTAGTGGGGGAGCAGACGACTCCAGCCCAGACGACAAAATCCTTCCACTAACCATCACCCACTCCAACTTCAATCATAGCTATCAACGTTCTACAGCCTAGAGATATTTATCTTTTTTTTTCAGATAATTAGAGACATTTGCAAGTGTTTGAAAAATTTTGATCATTATAGTGAACCTTGTATTATCCTGGGACTTGTGATTTCATTATAGACCGTGTTATGTGTTAAACTCTTTACTTGCAATAATTTGAATTTTCCTAGTATCGTCTCTGATTAATTAATGTGACATATTTCATTTAAATAGTGTTGTGTTTTACCACATCTGCAGTAAGTATAGTTTTACTGAGTATTGTGTGCATTTTAAATCAGTTATCCCTTGTGTTATTTCCCTTATTATTGTTGTGTTGCAGTAATTTTTTTTTCCAGCTTTGTCCCTGTGTTTTCCTGTTAATTCTTTTGTTGAATTAAGTGTTCTATCCCAGAGTTATTATTCTGTCGTTTACCCTTGTTTTGTTATTGTTGTGTAATTAATTTTGCTTGTCCCAGTAACTATAAAAAAAAATTTCCTTCAAATTAATTGAATTGTAATTTTTAATTCAGTGTGTATTACTAATTGAGTTATTATTTTCTCTGCCATTGTCTCATTTGTTTTCCTTCAACAGAATATATTACCATACCTTGTGTGTGCAGTACCTAATAATATCTATGTAGATTCTTACCGAACACGTCGTAAGACCAAGAATAATTTTGTTTACTAAGTCCAACAGTTGAGTATCTTTGATGTTTGTACTCCTGTTCCTGTAAGTGTTATCTTATTCTCTTGTTAAATATCTTGTTCATTTTTATTTATGTTGAAGTGTTGTTTGAACAAGTTCACTCTGAAGTTTGATTAAATTCAGTGTTCTTAGTGAATTGTTTCAGTAATTGTTTCATTAAGTTACCTTGCTTTGCTTGCAATTAAGAGTAAGAGTGTTCAAACTAGTTAATTTCTAATATCTTTGTTTCTTGTGTTGCAAAATTTTTCCCCAGCACAATTTTATTTGACCATTGATAATTCCTGCAACTGATTTTGTGCAAATTAAATTTTGCAGTATTCAATTTTGTTTTCATAAATTTTTATTGTGTTTACTTATGTATCATTCCACGCCCAGCCTTTGTCGTGTGCGGGTGTGCTGGTGGTGCTCCCTGCCGGCAGCTAGAGGCAACTTCATTCTCACACAATGGCCGACGGTTACAGGAGGCGAGTGAATACGGTCTGTGTTGACTTGGTCCAGGGAGCCATATATCCATCTAATGCGGAGATTCTACTGCCTGCAATACTTCGAGACACTTTTGGAATATCGCATGCAGATCTTTATGGCATTTCGTTAAACGGGGCGAGGAGGATCGTCATCAAATTCGCTTGCACTGCAGCATATCAACGAGTCGTCGATACATATCAGGAGAGAAAGTTGGTTGCACATCAAGGTCTTTAGGTATGTTTAAAGGACGTTTCAGCCACTTATAAGTGGATTAAGGTGCATAATGTGCCCTTTGAAACTGGACAAGAAGATATTAAAGATGTTTTTCAGAGTTATGGCATAGTACATGCTGTAAACATAGGACCAATTCCATCTTATATACTTATGGAGCATTTACGCACACAGGTGTACGTCACATACCCAGGGCAGATGAGGACGTGTAGACTGTGTGGACAGCCGGGGCACTTGGCGGCTGAGTGTAGCCAACGGAGAGAGGATAGGCGTCGAGGTGGAGCAGAGTAGCAACAGAGATACGAAGAAAGAAATGCAATTAAGGATGGTACGGAAGGAGGCATGGAGTGTGGGGTGATGCAGGGAGCAGAGAAGACATCATGGAGTGTTGAGGTAGACAGAGCGGAGATGGAGGAACAAAGGATGCGAGGGAAGAGCATGGAGGTGGAGGTGTCTGCAGGGGGAAGGAACGTGACAGACAAGGATGAGGAAGGTATAACTGGTCAGGAGGCAGATATTTTGAGGGATCTCCATGAGATTCTTGATGGAGAAGAGCTGACATTGGAGGGGTCATCCAGTGAGGTGTGTGGTATTGGGGTTCTGGAGCAGAACCAGGAACAGGTGGGTGGTTGTGGTGGTATGACAAGGTGAAGGGTGTGGTAAAGTGGTGTTGGATGTCATACAGGTGGAGGTGCATAATGAACAGGTAATTGAGGTACTTAGAGACAAGAGAGAATCTAGAAAGCGTACTGGTGAGGAGGCTGAAAATGAGGTCCTCACACCAGCACAGAGACCAGGTAAGAAAGTTTGATCTGAAGTTGTAGTAGGACAACAGAGGTAGTGGGGGTGATAAGGGTAAAGAGGGGATGGGAGGTGACAGGAAGGGTGGGAGAGGAGGGGTCACATGTTCAACATTGGAGAGAACACAACCGAAACTAAAAGGGAAACCTCAACCGTTACCTTCCGGTGTTTAAGTATGAACGTGAATGCCTTAAAAATGAGGCCAAACGAAAGTGGGTGGAAGTGATTTTGATTAGGTACAGGGTAGATGTAGTGTTTTTTCAAGAGCACAATTAAAGGTGTGGGAGGGAATTAAAGTTGAAAGGATATCAGTGTTTTGTGGGAGGATCTGAGTTGTTCAAGGGGGTGTGGTAGTGGGTATTAGGGAAACATGCCCTTTTGTTTTGCAGTCTTGGGAAGAGGGGGGGGGAGAGTAGTGAGGGTTGATGGTCAGTGGGGGGAGGTCCAGGTTAGTTTTATTGGGGTGTATATGCCGGCAATTTCGAATAATAGGGTCAAGGAGCAATTCGTGCTGAATTAATTAATTTATGCCTTCAGGGGTCTGCCGCAGGTGGTCATAATTACAGGAAACTGGAACAGTGTTATTAGGGTTAGAGATGTTGAGCCGAGAGGAACTGGTAGTGTTTTGAGGATCTTAAGGGACGTTTTGGGTGTGGTGAGGGTGGTGGGTGCGGTGGGAGGGCGAGGTGAACCTGTCGAATACACTTTTTTTAGGGGTACTTATGCGGCTAGATTGGATCGGGTTTATGTTTCATGTGCGGTAGGGGTTGAGAAAGTGGAATGTTTGGACGTAGGTTTTTCAGATCACAAGGGTGTGTTGATGCAAGGGGGTTGGGAGGGGGCTGTGAGGGTTTTCTTGAGTTATTGGAAACTTCATGTAGCAATGCTTAATAGGGTAGAGGGTATGGTGGATTTTGAGGGATGGTGAGAGGGTCTGTGGAAGGGGGAGGGCACAGTACATGTGGTGAGGTGGTGGAATGAGTGTGGGAAGCAGGGGATAAAGGAGTTCTTTGAGAAGGTGGGGAGGGAGGTATGGTTACCAGAGGTATTTAGAGGGTTTATTGAGGGATAGTTATGGTGGGGAAGGTAGGGAAAAGCATGCAGAGAGTATGGAGGGTGTAAGGAGGGCTCTGAGAGACATTCAGTATGAGAGGTTTCACGCTTTACGGGTATGAAGTGGGATGGAGGAGGTTTTATGGGGGGATAAGGCATCAGCGGTGATGTTGAGGCAGTTTCAGAAGCGTAGACAGGGTATGTTGCTGACGTCTGTAGAGGTGGAAGAGGAGATGGGGGGTATGAGGTGGGAAGAGTGTTGCAAACGACAGAGGGGATGACTGGTTATGCAGAGTTGTGGTTTGGAAGGAAGTTTGCCGAAGAAGATAGGGATGAGCGGGCCTGTGCTCAATTATTAGGGGAATTCATAGCGTTGCATGAGGATGATAGGAAGGCAATAGAGGGGACATAATGGAAGAAGAAGTTTGGGATGCAGTTAAAGGGTTAAGGGCTGGAAAATCGCCAGGCATTGATGGATTACCAGGGGAAATATACATGCAATACTGCCAGGTGCTGAGAGGGGTGCTAGTCAGGGTCTTCAATGACATTAGGGAGAAGGGAGTCCTGGAGGAGTCAGTAAGGACAGGAGTTGTAGTGTTAGTGCCTAAATGTAAAACATCAAAGGGGTTTAAGGACTATAGGACTATTGCGCTCATGTGCACTGACTATAATATATTCGCAAAGATTTTGGCTAATAGAATCGAGAGGTTTAGGGAATATGTTGCACGAGGGGCAATTTGGGATACAGGGAGAAGTTTTAGGTATGGACATAGTAGGATAAAAGAGTTTATTGAAGTAAATCAAAAGGGGGGTGTTAGGGCTGGATTGGCAAATGGCTTACGACAGGGTGAATAGGGGGGTGCTGTTGGATATCTTAGGAAGGCTAGGTTTTGGAGAAGAAATTGTAGGATGGGTGAGAACTTTATATGAAGAGGCGTTGATGAGGGTACAAATAAATGGGATGGTTCCCACCCTTCCATTTATCTGCACCTGCCTTTGCACCCCTGACACGTGTCAACCCACCTCACAATTTCCTCTCCAAACCCTGCCTACTGAGAATACCACACAGCACTTCCCTTTCCACCGAATCATAAGCCCCATTCTAATCCAAGGCCAGTAAAGCCCCTCTCCTCCCCCTCCCACTCACATCTCCAACAAAGGCATAAAGAACCCCATGCCCATTCATCATTGACTGTCAAGGCAATCCGTACTGTCCTGGTGACACCATCCTATCAACCACACACTTCATGCAATTTCCCAACACTTTTTCCAACAACTTATAATCAGCACACAGCAGCAAAATTGCTCTATAATCCCTGAGACTCAACTGCATGTCTCACTTTGGCACCAAAAACACCACCACAGTCGCTGCACCACTCCCAATCTTCCCCCCTCCTTCATCGCATTGAACAATCTCACCAAAAACCCCTCATTATATCCCAATGCTGCACGTAGAATTCCCCCGGAATGCCATCCAAACTTGGTGATTTACCCTTGCTCATCACCATCAACGCCTTCCATATTTCCTCCTTCTCAATCAGGCCCCCAATTCCTTTCTGTCACTTCCACCAAGGTTACATGGAATGCTCTTACACACCCCACCATTGCCCCCTCTTCCACTTCCCTACTTCTCCATTAGCCCCCATACCAACTATCAGCATACATCCCCATACCCTCCGTCATCCTTATAACCTGCCCCTCTTGGTAACCCTTGACAGGACAATGCACCTCCAAACACGGCATGGTGGTGGCATTTCTTCTCTGCTGCTGCCCCTCAACACACAAGCTGAAGGCTTATCTTCCTGTAACACTTCCTCGACACCTGCCTGCACCTGCACCATGTCAAAACACTCATTATGTATACCCCGAATCCTCTCTTTCAAGTCCTCAATTTCGTCTACCGGGTACATCCTCGACACAGCCCCCTCCCATGGCAGCTCCTCAACCTATCTTCATAATAATTAGTTAACACATATTTCATATTATTCATCCTTTTGGCCTCCCGCACATAGAACTTACGTATCTTCAGTTTTGCGACCCCATCCCACCAACTCACCACATCCCCCGCCCCCCTTCCCCCTCACTCAATCTCTCCCAAAACTCCTCGAAACTCCCCACTACCTCCTCATCAGTTAAGACCCGAGTATTCAGTTTCCAATACCCTCTGTGTCTGAGTCAATGACTCCTATCCCACCTCTGCAATTACCGCCTGATGATCTGAATATGCCACCCTGACAGTACTCAAAGACTTTAATTGCACATGTGATGTTACATAAATTCTATCCAAACATGCCCCATGCACCTACATCACAAAAGTATGATCTGGCTCCATCCCCCTCTCACTCACATCCCTCAATTGTACATCCCTGATTATTTCATTCAAAACCGGTGAATAGTGTCCAGCCCAATAACACAGCCTAATAACACAATTCCAATCACCCCCCACTATTGCCAAAGATGGTAAGAGCCTAGGAAAATATACCAAATCCTCTCTCACAAATTCATTATTCACCTACACGTCACCATCAGCCAGTGCATACACACACGAGAGACACACGCGCAGCCTTCCAACGTCCATCCACTCGAAGGATCCTTTCTTCTCCTCCATTTTCACTCCTTAGCAAAACAAATGGGATTGCCTCCCTTACCAGTATTGCCACTCCACCTTTTAAACGCACTGATGGTGTTGCAAACACCACATACCCAAGCACCTCCAACACACATCCCTCCTTAATGTTGTGCTCCTGCACAAACACTACATCCCCACGATATCTGTACAGAAAAGCCCCAAACCATTCACACTTCATTTGCACACATTAACCATTTGCATTTATGGTCATACACCGAAGGCCTGTGTCCTAAGAGTGCTGTCCATGCTGCACCACCGTACTTTTCACATGCCCACCCTTGCCGGTGATACTACCTTTACCTCGCTCACCAATCTCAGCACACACTTGATCTTGAAACACCTCCTTGTGCTACTGTCCACTTCCAGCACTCCTGCCCACTTTCACCCAAGCCTTTTTCCCCGGCCATTGCGAAAGTGTCAGCACCTCATTCCCACATCCTCCGCAACGTACATCTCCTGCTCCTCTGCCTGATGGACCTCCACATCCACTCTCCTCAAAACAACATCACTTGCTGGCCCGACATCCATGACACACTCCTAGCTGACATCGTGTACGTCCACCACCGCCCCCACTTCTGACACAACCTGCAAACTATCCTCCTGCACCTCAGAGGATTCCTCGTCCCTGGGTGGAAACATATTCATCAATTCTGTCTCCAACACCATGTCAAGCACCATATCTGCAGTGTCTGCCCCGCCCTCCTCACGGCCCTGCTCCACCAAAACCGGCTGTTTGCCTTGTCAGGCGACAGGACCTCATGCGGCACACCCATCAATGCCGCCGTTTCCGCACTCCACAGCTGTCCACACCCACCATGCATTGCCCGTTCGTGCTCCAGTTTTTCCTTCACAATCTTGCCACCCAGTTAGTCCTCAGAAACTACCCTCTTCTTCCGCACTCCACTGCCACATGGTCATATTCACCACAAAGCTTACACGTATACCCTTGTCCAGTACACGTCACCATAATTTGAGTCTTGAAGTCCTCCAGGAACACATAAGATGGCCCCAGGTGGCACAACAACATCTTGAGGGAGAATGTTCCCTCTGGCAAACCAGCATAGACACCAGATGCTCACTTCCCTTGTTGCGCCACATGAACTTCTCCATACTTGTCGAAAACTTGCTGTAGATCCGTTTCATTGGCCTCAAAAGGCACATTCCATAGTTTAATCCATGTGTATTGTTTTGACACGCTGATAATCCTCACCTGAACCTCTTCATTCACATCGATGCTTACATCCTGATACTGGTCAATTAGCGCCTCATATACTTGGGATGATAACAGCTTCACAAACACTCAGAAATTCCCATTCAGGGCTACACCATATAAATCTTTGTCTGCAATCCCATACGTATCTCGTATGGAATTGCAGTAGCACATGCGACATTTCCGGTGTGATGGCCCCATGTAGGAGCTTTATACCCACAGTGTAAATTCTCCTGTGCACACTTGAAAACATTGTGTTCCACCACCGATCACTCAAG
>WNWK01044532.1:0-15064 GCA_009830355.1 Cherax destructor | reverse complement strand
CTGAGACGGCCCAAATAAAACCACCCACACGCTGCTGCTCTTCCACCCCCAAATCAACCGCCCCAGCCCCCCCCACCAACCATATCACCACCAATCCAGCTGCTCCATCCAACCCAACTTCTCCAGCCTCCACCAAACCACCAAGAGCATCTAAACACTATCGTATATGCAGTACAACAACGTAAATTCTATACCACAAAACAATTCGATACTACAATGTCGTCTCAGCCTTGCTCAGCATCTCTAACGGATCTGTCAAGTTCACCCGCCTCAAGAACACACCTGCTACCTTAGAAGAAATTGTCCACGTCCTTCGTTCCAACATTTCAACAGATCCACTCAATGTCTGCTGCACAACTCAACTCTCAAGAACACAATTCAACTCTCTCTGTTCTGGCTCTGCTAGAAAATCCACTAACATGCTGAAGTTTCCCCAGCACTTTGCTATTCAGCTAAAGCTGGGGTGTGGCTCAATCGACCCTAATTTAACTACAACTACAACTACCACTACATCGCAACTACTACCGCCTTCTGGGCCCTTCCCACCGCCGTCAGCCTGCCTGCAGTTCAATCTACACCCGCCTCATCAGCTGCCAACTCGCCACTGAAGTTTATCTGCTCATGTCGCCAGCAGTTTATCTGCTCATGTCGCCGCAGTTTATCTGCACAAATCGCCCAGAGTGGATGGGCCACTCACCTGTATATTCCCTCCTCCTACCCTTCCCCAACCTTTTCCCATATTTCTATCCTTACCCATCATTCTTCCATCCCAGCTTACCGACGCTCAGGTCATCAGTACCGGTATGTAGAACTGGAAGATAACAGACTATGCTCGATTGGGGTAACTAGTGACATGGTCCTCAGACAAATAGAGAAATTAAAACCTAACAAATCCCCAGGCCCTGATGAACTGTTTGCAAGAGTTTTAAAGGAATGTAAAGAGGAACTTAGCAAACCTTTGGCAAATCTTTTCAATATATCACTACAAACTGGCATAGTGCCAGACAAGTGGAAAAGAGCAAATGTAATACCTATTTACAAGGCAGGTGACAGGTCCTTAGCTTCGAACTATAGACCAATAAGCCTTACCTCCATAGTTGGTAAATTTATGGAATCAATAATTGCCGAGGCAATTCGTAGCCATCTTGAAAAGCATAAATTGATTAATGAATCTCAACACGGTTTTACAAAGGGGCGTTCATGTCTTACGAATTTACTAACTTTTTCACTAAGGTGTTTGAGGAAGTAGATCATGGTAATGAATATGATATTGTGTATATGGACTTCAGTAAGGCTTTCGATAAAGTTCCACATCAGAGGCTACTGAGGAAACTTAAGGCACACGGAATAGGAGGAGAAATTTTTTCCTGGGTAGAGGCATGGTTGACTAATAGGCGGCAGAGAGTTTGCATAAATGGAGAGAAATCAGAATGGGGGCGTGTCTCAAGCGGTGTTCCACAGGGGTCAGTTTTGGGCCCCATGTTGTTTACAATTTACATAAACGACATAGATGAGGGAATAAATAGTAGCATAAGTAAATTTGCTGATGACACCAAAATAGGCCGTCCAATTCATTCAAACGAGGACATTAGAGCACTCCAGGATGATTTGAATAGACTGATGCAGTGGTCGGAGAAGTGGCAGATGCAGTTTAATGTAAACAAATGCAAAGTTCTCAATGTTGGGCAGGACAATAACCATGCCACATATAAGCTGAATAATATAGATCTTATTACTTGTAATTGCGAGAAGGATTTAGGAGTTCTGGTTAGTAGTAATCTGAAGCCTAGACAACAGTGCATAAGTGTTCGCAATAAAGCTAACAGAATCCTTGGCTTCATATCAAGAAGTATAAATAACAGAAGTCCTCAGGAAAAGTTCAGATTCAGGAAGGATATAGGAAAGCACTGGTTTGGTAATAGAGTTGTGGATGAGTGGAACAAACTCCCGAGTACCGTCATAGATGCTAAGACGTTGTGTAGTTTTAAAAATAGGTTAGATAAATACATGAGTGGGTGTGGATGGGTGTGAGCTTGTACTAGGTCAGATGCAGTGCTCCTTCCTTAAGTGAATGTAACCTGACCTGTACTAATTCCTTAAGTGGAAGTGACCTGACCAGGTGGTCGGCTGGACAATTATATGAGTGGGTGCGGTTGGGTGTGAATTGGTCCTGACTAGGTTGTGCTACTAGGTCAGATGCAGTGCTCCTTCCTTAAGTGAATGTAACCTGACCTGGCTGGGTCGGGGCATTGGCTTAAGCCGTTGGAGATTTGGACCTGCCTCGCATGGGCCAGTAGGCCTGCTGCAGTGTTCCTTCTTTCTTATGTTCTTATGTTCTTAAGAGTAGCGCATCCAGTAGCACTGAATGTTGTACTCGCTACCCAAGAACATACGGTGGTGTGGACGCCTCTAAGCTAATTTCATTCTACTCTCTGTTTGGTGTACTAGCTCAACAAGCAGTATATTATATTATATTATATTATACTTCTACTTACACTTACGTCACACAACACATGCATGTACAAGCATATAAATAAACCCCCTCTGCTTTTTCTTCCTATTTTCTTACTAGATCTTATTCTTGTTTATCTTCTCTTATCTCCACAGGAAAGTGGAACAGAATTATTTCTCCTCCGTAAGCAATACGTGTCGTAAGAGACGTTTAAAATGCCGGGAGCAAGGGGTTATTAACCCCTTCTCCTTTATACATTACTGAAGATAAAAAGATAAACTTTTGTTTTTCGTTTTGGGCCACCCTGCCTCGGTGGGATAGGAAAGGTTGGAGGGTGGGGGTAAAGGAGGTTTTGTGGGCTAGGGGATTGGACTTCCAGCAAGTGTGCGTGAGCGTGTTAGATATGAGTGAATAGAGACGAATGGTTTCTGTCTTTGCTCACAAAACCTCCTTTACCCCCTCCCTCCAATCTTTCCTATCTCACTGAGGCAGGGAGGCCGAAAACGAAAAACAAAAGTTTATCTTTTTATATTCAGTAATGTATACACAAAGAGTGGTATTGATAGTTAACAACACTGCGACTAGCCAAGGATTCGAACCCATGTTGTTTTGTCCCACCTCATTGTGAGCGAAACCCACATGACGCTCTAACCCACAGGAACACCAAATCCTACAATTATCATGCACCCAGCAGAGCTAGGTGTTTTACCGTGATCCGAGGACATATGGTAGTGTGAGTGCCTCTGAGCTAATTTCATTCTCCTCCCCGTTTGGTGTACTAGCCTCAACAAATATTATTTTATTTTACTGTACCCACGAATGAGTGGTATTGATCAATAACAACACTGCGACTAGCCAAGGATTCGAACCCATGTTGTTTTGGCCCGCCTCATGGTGAGCGAAAACCACATGACGCTCTAACCCACAGGACCACCAAATCCTACAAGAATCACGCACCCAGCTGAACTAGGTGTTTTACAGTGATCCGAGGACATAATGTGGTATCAGTAATGATAATTGTTACATATTAATGAGTCTTATTATCAGCATAAAGATGACCCCAGAAAGTGGATACATGCTATTGGAATCTTAATTTAGTATTCCAGAGTTAACGATCAACTGAAAATGTTTCTTCTAATCAAATTCAAACTTTCTGCATTAGTCAATAATTCATGGAGGATGAGTTGGTATAAGGCTGCGATGGTAACAATTTTGTTCATGAATTTAACGTACTGTGATAACGTTACTGTGATATCTTGGGAACATCCCTTCTGATCTATTTCAAACTTTCAATAACAGAGCATCCTCCTTAATGGAAAGTTTTCGTTATTATTAAAGTGCGTAGGTGTTAATTATTATACTATTGTTTTCTGTGTGGAAACTGGAGAAAGATTCCTCTGATAAGTCAAACATTTTGGTTTGTTTGGCTCAAAATTAAATGTGCAATAATTATGCTGCTTATTTTCCCACATACCAATATAAAACAGGTTATTTCTTTGTGGCAACTAGAGAATTCCTCTTGGGATCAGTTTCAAACTGTCAAATCTGATATGGCATGCATAATTGAAGGTTTGCAGCCTGTATTAATTATAATTTGCCAGTTACACTGAAAAAATTAAACATGTTTCATTTTATTAGTTGAAAAATTCTCTATTCTTGGGTTCAAAATTTCATCACTAAAGCTGTTAAATTTTATTTTTTGGCGTTTAGAGATTACTGCAGCCAAAGAAATTGTAAGGAATGCAATTCAGAAAAGAAAGATATCAACTAATGATAAAAATTCCCATTTTTATCATGTTCACATTCAAGAAAAAACAAATTATTTTTTTTCCTCCGGAATTGATTTTCTGAGTGTTACTGCATATATATTTTAAGTGTTATGGAGTTCTCTTTGCTGCTAACCTGCTCTTAAACCTCTTATTGTAATTATATTTCCTAAGCCTCTGTTGAGCGTTGAACTTAACTCTTCAGTATCGGTTGAGGTAAAAATATAAATTAACGAAATTTTATCATTTTTAACATAAATGATCACCATTGCATGTAGTAATGCACATTGGCATGACTAAATATCGATGATCTAAGAGGTTGGGTAATACCAAGACCAGTAGCATGATATAACAAAAAATCTAACATCTCATTTTACTCATCTTGCGTTATTTTCTTTGGTTTTGTGTCATAAAACAGAATTTAAGTTTGATGAAAAGAATAAGTTGTTACATTAATGAGTAAAGATAACGGAAGTGTCAGGTAAACGTCGTACTGGGTGACTGGGATGCTGTCTCATCCTGTTTCCTTGTATCCTTCACCTTATTCTGTTGATCTTAAATTCTCTTACCACCTTTAATATTGCAATCCCTGAATTAAAACAACTGCACCTCTCTCACCCCATGACTGGCACTTTAACCCTTCACCAATTCCTCTATAAATTAAGCGGTAATTCCCTATCATAACAAGTGCCACCCTCTTCTCTAACACAAACAGTAACTCTTGCACTATTAGATCAATGATTGTTTCCTCTCACCTAGAACATTATAGTATATTTCGATTCACTGTAATTTCAAGAGGATGTTCCTCAAATAACTATATCCACGATCATTAATTAGGCACGACATTTGTATCACAGTAATAAGTGCCCTGGTTTTGGCTTAAAGCTCTGAATAGCATTGTACCTGCGACTGAAATATGTGTTATATTACTGTGATAATGAACTCTCACAATTTCCATGAAGATTAATGTTATTTTTACAATAACTTTAACGTTCATCCCTTTTGTTTACATTTGCTTTTTCTTATTACTGGTATATATTTCTTAATCAGTCATATTGATCAGACTCACACAGAGCGAATTCATACTGACGAGTTTTAGTGATCAGAGACGGTGACCAGAATCGTACTGACTAGTCATACTGTGGATAAAAGTTTCTGTATTAAGTCTGGGGAACCCTCTCATATGAAGGAACAACAGGGGGAGGGGTGAGAGTTATCTGGCAGGACAGCTCTCCACCTCCCGCCTAAGTGGAGGGAACAATGACGGGGTTGTTTCATAAGAACATAATAATGGAGGATCGTACTGGATCGTACTAGGGAGGTCTTTCTCAAACTCAAACCACAATCTAGCCGGCAGTTTTACAGCCTCGTCAAGTTCCACAATTATCTGCTACCCCATTTTAAATCTACACTGTAATCATAAAGATCGAAAACCGCGGTAATATTAGTAGGCCAAAGCCCTAGATCATAGATCATAAATCAATAATAATGAATGTTAAAATAAATCATACCACGGGCGGGGATAGAACCCGCGATCAGAGTCATAAAACTCTAGACCGACGGGATAGCCACTGTATGGTTTGTTTGCAATCGTGTCACTACAATTAGAAATGTAAACCATTCCTTTTAGAGTCAGCGGCAGTTGGCCTTTATACCCAAGGTGAACAGTCTGTAGGTTTGGTATTTAAGCATGCATATTAGGGTGAGGACAAGTAGACAATTAGATCACGTAACTCTTGTGTTGTTACGTGGGCGGTGCATTGCCTGGTTGAGTATCAGGTATACTAATTTTTTGGAAATTTGTAGTTTCCAGTGTTATGTTCTATGTTGTCGTTGACGGCGATTAGCGAGGCTTCCAGACATCGTCGGCATTTAAGATGTTGTTCAGTGAGGACGAGCTGTGCGGCTTCCCAATTCCCAAGGACACACACAGACTTACCCCAAGTCGTCTCTGTTGCCGGCATTTCAATGTTCGTTCAGGCAGATCGAAAGATTTCTGCCTGTATCTACTACATATTTGTTTTTTTTATTTTTAGTTATAATGTTTAGGTCTTAGGCTGTTTTTTGGATTTTTTTTTGTACCCTTAAGTTGGCCCTAGCATTGTGCATAACCCTGGTATTTATGTGGTATTTGTGTGAGTTATGGAGAGTACATTAGAACAGGCTGGAAGCCGGTAGAGATGGCATGCCCAAATCGATGACCTAGTTGTACCATTTTGGGGTTATCAACTGGGATCCGAGGTCTGCCATACAGCTGCAGAGTTTACAGATCGGATTAGGTACTTGCAAGCCGATATGTTACCTAGTAGCGTTGTAGGTTGTGAGTGGCATGAGCTCCAGGAGGTTGTGAGTGGCATGAACTCCAGGAGGTTGTGAGTGGCATGAGCTCCAGGAGGTTGTGAGTGGCATGAGCTCCAGGAGGTTGTGAGTGGCATGAGCTCCAGGAGGTTGTGAGTGATATGAGCTCCAGGAGGTTGTGAGTGGCTGAATATTCATACTATGAATAAGAACTGAGCTGAATATGTTCTGAATATGTTAGAACTGGATGACGCTATGCGACTAGGTGCAATTCAGATGGTCCGGTGCTAAATACCAAGGCGAGTCCTATTTGTCGGGACAGTATTGACAGGGCATAGTGTAGACGCCCACTGTGGAAGTTAGAGGTGGTGGGCTACGTTTCATGGTGAAGTCTTTGATAGATGATGTGTTTATGGTGGAAACATTTATGTTACTCTTAGTAAGTACTTGGCGAGTATTCTTGTCAACATTACCACATGGGAGCAATATAAACTGCTTAGAGGACTGTTCCATGGAAGATTTGTTGAGGATAGCTTGTGCCTCGAGTTTGTAATCCCGGATGAAGAAAGAAGGAAACTGAAGAAGTGTGAAGGCTTGTGTTATGTAGATGCATTCCTCTTCAAGGAAACAAGGACTGGAGATGCGAAGAGCTCTCAAGAAGTCAATAAGGTCACTTCTATTAGCGCGGTTGTCTTGGTACGAACAAAAGTGTATAATATCATATTTGTTGGCAGGTCTTGTCTACACTTTGAAGAGAGGTTTGTCACTGTCGGGAGACCTGCACAAGAGGAAGTTGAGGAAAGGAAGTCTGCCATCTTTTTGGAGGTCTAGTATAAACGTTATTGATGGCTCGACAGCACTGATCTTTTAGAGGAGAGCCTAGATATTAAAACGTCTTGGATAGAAAACCAGGAAATCGTCGACGTACCTTTGACAGGAAGTGATATTGGGAATAAAGATGCTGAATTTCTTGGTCTTCAGGTTCTCCATAAAGAGGATGGCGATCAAAGCACTGAGCAGGCTGCCCATTGCCATTCCAAAGCTTTGTTTGTAGCAAGTTAAAATTATCACAGAGATCCACTAGACTGACGAAAACTAGAAGTGGTAATGGAAGCTCGTGGTTATTGGTGAGCTTCTGTCCCAGAATATGTATAGCAGCATCAATAAGAACTTTGGTAAAGAGGGCTGTGACATCGAAGGAAGCCATGCTTCTGTTTTTGACATTCAGGTTGAGAATGCGAGTGTTTCAAATTGGCCTAACTGATGGTGTCTAGAAGTGCTGAGAGGTATTTGGCAAGGTGGCCAGCTAATCTATATGGTGGGCTCCCTATGTCCAAAGTGATAGGACGTAGTGGGACTCCAGGATTATGTGTCTTAGGAAGGTCATGAAGGTGGGGTGATGTTGGTTAAACTGGTAAAATTTTAAGTATTTTATTGCCTGCTTCCGATTTTCAGAGAATGTTACTGGCGTTTTGATGAAACGTTTGGGTGCTTTGAAGTAACAGTGATTTCGAAACAGGCTTGTATGTGTTGGCATCACTGAGTAGGTTCAAAACTGTATTGATGTAGTCGACAGTGTTGAGTAACACCACACCTCCTTTGTCAGAGGTGGCAATGATATCATCGTGGTTAGCCAAACCTCTGAATGCTTGGAAGTGTCTTCTGGGAATGACCGGTCTTGAAGTCTCAGTAATTGGAGCAGTGATAATTCCTTGTACGATTTTTTTATTAAGCTCGGAGTCCCCAAAAGGTTTGTTCATGGTTACCATGTCCAGCAGATGGTGTTTCTTGTTAATGCCAGTATTATACTTGAGTCTCAAGCTGAGAGCATCTGTCTCGGTGGCGGTTAGTGTGTAGGAAAATAAGTTATTCACGATTCTGGTGATCCCATTTCTCTCCATTTGCTGTGGGAGCTCAGTTCTTGTAGCTTTCGTGATAGCTTCAGTTTTTTATGGATATTGGCAGTGGTAACTTGGCTGAGTTCTGCAGTTCGTCTATCAGCAGTGGGAAGTGAAGCGTGAATCTGAGCAGCACGTAACGAGTGTTCTTTCTGAGAATATCGCAGTTCATCGGCGTTTTTTCTAAGGTAGGCATAAACAATAGGAGAGGAAGGGTGTCCGGATGTGGTAAGTTGTTTAGGAGTGGACCACCATACTCAAGATATATACTCAACCAAACAACCACTGCCAACATCAAACAGAAAATTGACCATTGCTCCTACAGCAAATGGAAGGAAATGGGACGCCCAGAAGTCATAAATAACTCATCACGGTTGTAAGCATTTTTGTGTTCCCTGATCCTAATATCCAGACCTCGCTGTTTTCCCAGCAAACATTTTGTCACACTGCGGAAATGAGATTTTGCATTAGGGTTCTAATAGCGGTTGAAGAACCGGTGGATATTTTAACAAGTTTGTTGTTGCATATTTTAGAAACGTTAGTTGCAACGTTGCTGACAGGTAAATCGATGTAACTTGGAGGGTTTCCATCAACTGGATTAGTGTTAGTTTTGTTAAGGACGCTTGTCGCACGTTTCCTGCAATCAGTTATTAAGTGCAGGTAAAAGTGTTGCGAATTGAATGAATGTGAGCTGTAGGTGCATTCTTTCTCGAGGAATTGAGGACCGGAAATTCTGTAAGCTCTCAGAAAGAAGCTTATAACTACTCTTTTAGTTCTGGTGTCATGGTGAGAGAAGAAATGTAGAAGATCGTTCGTGAAGGATGCTTTACCGAAGACTTTAAAAGAAAGTATATTTTCACTTGTGAGTAAGAGCACGTCGATAAATGGTAATTGGTTGTCCTTCTCCTCCTCTAGAAAAGATTTAATTGTAGGTTCCAGATTGTTGATAGTGTTGAGTATGTCACGCACTTCTAGACTTCTGGGTACAATGACCAAAATATCATCCACGTACTACACCCATATAACTGAACTAGGGATGATTATTGGGATCCGCCTGGATTCTGTGTCCTCCATATATAAATTGTCTAGGACTGCACTAAGCTGAGAGCCCATGGCTAGCCCAAAATATTGTTTATATTTGTTGTCTTCAAATCTACAACGAACACATAGTTCAACGAGGCTCACAAAATCTTGGAAGGGTACAAGAAACTCTTTATCATCATTAATTACAGTGAATAAAATCACTGGTATTATCAACCAGACGTCGAAACTTGCAAGTTTCTTATCACTCACGTCGAGATCCCTCACATGGTTAAGGTCACCCACATGTGTCAGGTGAGCTTGACTAATCGTACTCAGAAGTTTTGGTAAATGTTTAGCCAAAATTTATGTTTGCTTGTGCAAGGTGCTCCCAATACCAGATGTAATGGGTCTCATATGCACATCTGGTTTGTGGGTCTTTGGTAATCCATAAAGCCTCGTTGATCTGTGGGTGACAGGGACGAGGTGCAAGAGTTTTTCCCTTTTGATTTTCTGAGTATGCTGAGGGTCTCACTAAGAAAGGAATCGGTTTCTTTCTTCCAAGTATGATTGGGGATGGAAGTATATGTGTTGGTGTCGCTTAGTAATTCTTGCATCTAAATCTGTAAGGTTGATGATGGCCATTCCTGCGTCTTTGTCCGCTGTGGTGATGAGAATATCAATATTAGTGGCCAAGTTTTTGGTTGCTTGGATATAAGGGTGAGTAGGTTCCGAAATGGCTGCTGCAATTAAGTTCTTGTATAAAACATTAGTTAAATTCATACTCGCCGGTATCTAACTCGTATTTAGGATTCCATATGCCAGTGTCTTTTTTCACATCTTGTCGGCATCATACCATTTTTCATATATCGCCCGATTTTTCACATTACTCTGCTTCATATAAATAATCTTGCCGCTCTCTTTCCTGGTACATCTGTTTGAGACTTCATGAAACAAACTGAGTGGAAGTAAAGTCTATAAAGAATTGCATTATACTGCGTCAGTGTCTCTTTTTATTCACTGAAAATTGTTTACTACAAATAATCAAGAGTTTATGATGACAGTGTAAATATATTTATAAAACAAAGACATGATTGTTTAAACATTATTATCAAACACTAATATATATTAGTAAAAAATTATCAATTTGGGTCGAAAATTACAGCATGTTGGAGCATCTATTGGAACTAAGAAGATATATGTTTAGCGAAAACATGTTTAATGGCGTTACTGACCAAAGAAAAACAATGTAATGTGTGTTCCCCGGAGGTATATGTGCCAAAGTTGCTATAAATAACGTTAAGAGAGACAGCAATACTCGTAAAGATAAGGGAAGACGGGGTTTCTCCCTCGGCCCAAGTGACTCGTAAACACAAACTACCACGTTGTTATATTGTCCATGAAACACTAATATTACTTCTCCTTCTCTTAACATAATGTTGCACACACTCACAATAACATTACACCACTTCCACATACATATATTATGTATCACCCTCGTACACCAACCTGTAATGTATCACATAAGGAAAGAAGAACACTTCAGCAGGCCTACTGGCTTATGCAAACCCACATTATTGTACTACAATCCCATTATCACGAATTTATCATACTGTTATCAAAGAAATAAACTTCTATGAATATCAAACAATGCACATTTTCTCTCACCAACGTCTGAAACTTCCTGATTAACAAACAATGGCGGTTCTCACTCTTTTATAAAGTACATTGTACTGAACACTCTCCTTCATCAAAACATCGTAAGTATTATATCATTATCACTCACATATATTTGTCCCAGTCCGTGTAACTGCTACTTCCCTTGCATTTCCATCCAGTGAAATACATTCTGGTAAGTAGGACACATGTGAAATACATTCTGGCAAGTAGGACACATGTGCAACAGTTAGGTATCTTCATTCCGGAACGTTTCGCGTACACAGTAGGCGTCTTCAGACGAGTACAAAAAAATTGGTAGAAACAGTAGATGTCAAGACGATGTAATCAGTCCATCACCCTTGAAGACGTAGTTTTGAGGTGGTATGGTGGTATGGTGTATGGTAACATACACCATACCACCATACACTCACAATGCCACCACAGTTAGGATAGAACTGTTACCGCTAATTCTTAAGGAAGGAATTGTTACCAACGCCCGGATGTAACTCTTACCACCGACCCCACGATTACGTAATTTTTATTAATGCCCCAGGGTCATGTAATCGTTGGTAACACCCCGCGATAATGTAACTGTTACCAACACTAAGTGATGATGTAACTGTTAAAAAATCCACTGGATGCTGTAACTATTTCCTAGAACATCACATTGTAACTGTAACCAACGATCTGGGATGATGTTAATGTTACCAACTTCCTGGAATTGTGCAGTTGTTACCATCACCCACTGAGGATGTAACTGTTACCAGCTTCACTGGAGGATGTAACTCGTACACCACCCAGGGGGGAAGAAACTGTTACCACCACCCAGGGGGGAAGAAACTGTTACCACCACCCAGGGAGGAAGAAACTGTTACCACCACCCAGGAAGAAGGAAACTGTTACCACTACCCAGGGAGGAAGAAACTGTTACCACCACCCAGGAAGAAGGAAACTGTTACCACCACCCAGAGAGGAAGAAACTGTTACCACCACCCAGGGGGGAAGAAACTGTTACTACCACCCAGGGAGGAAGAAACTGTTACCACCACCCAGGAAGAAGGAAACTGTTACCACCACCCAGGGAGGAAGAAACTGTTACCACCACCCAGAGAGGAAGAAACTGTTACTACCACCCAGGGAGAAGGAAACTGTTACCACCACCCATGGATGAAGAAACTGTTACCACCACCCAGGGACGAAGAAACTATTACCACCATCCATGGAGGAAGAAACTATTACCACCACCCAGGGAGGACGAAACTGTTACCACCACCCAGGGAAGAAAAAACTATTACCACCACCCAGGGAAGAGGGAACTGTTATAACTACCCAGGGAGGAATAAACTGTTACCACCACCCACATGGCAACAGGAGAGTGAAACTTTCCTTCCTATAACTTATTTCACCCAGAAATGTGTCACTCATCAATCCATGAAAGGAAATGCTAAAACGCATACTGCCAGGCACATCATTTAAAGGGGACAAGAAGACACAGACCAGCCAGACTATGGGAAACAAAAGAGGGGAGCCACAACCCCTCCAGGGACAGAGTTTTTTTTTAGGGCCAGAAGGGAAAAAAAGACTGGCAAGAAATAACAATAATTCTACACCAAGTGAAAACACTTCTGGAGCAGAGGCACGGACACTGGTCTTCACTCCAGAACAACAGATATTAGAGCCAGCAAATAAAACTCCCTAAATTCCACCAATATAACGACATTTGTCTTTGCAAACATACAGGGTCTAAAGCCGTCAAAATACAAAATTCCTTACATCAAGGGACTGCTCACGGAGTCAAATGCAATGTTTGTGGCATTCACAAAGACCCACATAAAGGGTCATTATGACAACAAAATATAGATCCCAGGTTATAACCTATTCAGATGAGACAGAGTAAACAGGCAACAAGGGGGGTTGGCCTGCACATCACAGAGTCGCTCATTTGCTCAGAACTAATAAACACCTAAAATTATGTAGTTGAATTTTTTGCGGTAAAGATTGAAAACCAAAACATTGGCATTGTGGTGGAATACAAACCTCCAGACGCAACTTCCCAGCAATTTCAGGATCAGATTTTGAAAATTGACCACTGTCTGGAAAATCTCCCAAATCCTGCCCTAAAACATCTTACTACTAGGAGATTTCAACTTGAGACACCTAAAATGGAGGAGTATAGCAAATGATGGTTCGCTGGTTGGAGGTGGAAGCCTAGTCTTGAGCCCTCTTGGGGTGGGGGTGTTGCATGTTAAACACACCCACATAGGCTCCCCTCCAACCAATGAACCATCGTTAAGGGTTTGGCGATGGGGCCCCATCATCAAATCAATGACTCAGTTCAACCAATCATAATGCGGGTCTGACAATGGCAAAGGTAATGTGGTTACCACTCGCAAATTTGTCAATGTCATTCCTGCATTGGGCTGGTTGTTGTACGGTTGTCTCTGTCTATTGGCTGCTGTCTTGCCATGACTACTGTGGCATGCACTAATTCTACTCTCTCTGTATATAGTGTACATATCTGTACAATGCCTTATAATATACTTCGTGAAGAAAAATACAAAAGTCTTATATAATCATAATTGCTTGGTGAAGGAAATACAAATTCAGAGCATTTTCTACTGTGTTTCTTTGATCCAAGCTCCCTTTTTACACTCAGGATAACAGGTCATTGAACCTGAGGTTGTAATAGTGTGTGTGTGTGCGTGTGTGTACTCACCTAGTTGTATTCACCTAGTTGTAGTTGCAGGGGTCGAGTCACAGCTCCTGGCCCCGCCTCTTCACTGGCCGCTACCGGGTCCCTCTCCCTGCGCCATGAGCTTTATCATACCTCTTCTTAAAGCTATGTATGGAACCTGCCTCCACTACATCGCTTCCCAAACTAGTCCACTTCCCGACCACTCTGTGACTGAAGAAATACTTCCTAACATCTCTGTGATTCATCTGAGTCTTCAACTTCCAACTGTGTAACCTTGCTGCTGTGTCCCATCTCTGGAACATTCTGTCTTTGTCCACCTTGTCAATTCCTCTCAGTATCTTATATGTCGTTATCATGTCCCCCTATCTCTCTCTTGCCCTCCAGTGTCGTCAGGTCGATTTCCCTTAACCTCTCCTCGTAGGACATACCCCTTAGCTCTGGGACTAGTCTTGTTGCAAACCTTTGCACTTTCTCTAGCTTCTTTACGTGCTTGGCTAGGTGTGGGTTCCAAAATGGTGCTGCATACTCCAGTATGGGCCTAACGTACACAGTGTACAGGGTCCTAAACAATTCTTTATTAAGATATCTGAATGCTGTTCTTAGGTTTGCTAGGCGCCCATATGCTGCAGCAGTTATTTGGTTGATGTGCGCCTCAGGATATGTGCCTGGTGTTATACTCACTCCAAGATCTTTTTCCTTGATTGAGGTTTGTAGTCTCTGGCCCCCTAGAATGTACTCCGTCTGCGGTCTTCTTTGTCCTTCCCCAATCTTCATGTCTTTGCACTTGGTGGGGTTGAACTCCAGGAGCCAATTGCTGGACCAGGCTTGCAGCCTGTCCAGATCCCTTTGTAGTTTTGCCTGATCCTCGTCCGATTGAATTCTTCTCATCATCTTCACATCATCTGCAAACAGGGACACTTCAGAGTCTATTCCTTCCATCATGTCGTTCACAAATACCAAAAACAACACCGATCCTAGGACTGACCCCTGTGGAACCCCACTCGTCACCGGCGCCCACTCTGACACCTCGCCACGTACCATGACTCGCTGCTGTCTTCCTGACAGGTATTCCCTGATCCATTGCAGTTCCTTCCCTGTTACCCCTGCCTGGTCCTCCAGCTTCTGCACTAATCTCTTGTGTGGAACTGTGTCAAACGCCTTCTTACAGTCCAAGAATATGCAATCTACCCACCCTTCTCTCTCTTGTCTTACTGCTGTCACCCTGTCGTGTACTCACCTAATTGTATTCACCTAATTGTGGTTGCAGGGGTCGAGA
>WNWK01044531.1:0-15065 GCA_009830355.1 Cherax destructor | reverse complement strand
AACTGCAAAATAAGCCACCGTGGGCCCCAAGAAAGCTCCTAGTGCCAGCCCTTTACCAAAGGGTTGGCACTAGGGAGAATGTCTTCTTAATTGATTCAGTGATTCTACGATATGTTATGATACTAAAACAGCAGGAGTTGATAAAGGCTATAGGCTATAGCATTAACAGTGTAGCAAGTAAGTTAAGCCATTAATCGATAGAAAAATGACGACACGAAACTTAACTCCTCCATTGTTGTTTGAGGTATAGGGAGACTGACAACACCGCCGTGTGTCTAGCAGCCATCACTATTTAAGGCGTATCTTTCAGTGGCCCTCATCACCCAATAACAAACACCACAACACCAGTCCTCGCATTCATAATGATATTTTATTCATTCTAGAGTATATGTCATGTTTCTATATTATTAATATTGTTTAATATGTCATATTAGATGAATTGTGATAGATAAATAAGCCATAGAGTTTATATTAGTGTCATTTTGAAGGACTATCTTGTCCTGTCCACAAACACACACCCCTGTCGCTGGCACAATTCCAAACATTCGTCAGAAACAGAACTCTCTGGAACACTTTTTTGAGTAACAGGGGTCCAGTGACTCTCAAGCTGGTCCTAATGGCATTAAAAAACAAAGAAGGGAAGTAACCCAGGGAAAGGACTTGGTACCTGAAGTCTTTATGGAAGAGGATTTCCCTTCCAAACAAAAGCAACTCTTCCATCCTCTCCCCTCCTCCCGTCTTCCACACATCAACAACTCTTCAATAAAGGTAAGTGACATGTTATTAATGTTTTATTCTTCATGTCTCATTGTTTTCTGTGTAATTTAATGTATATTTAATGTACAAAAATATTTTATTTTAATACTTTTGGGTGTCAAACGGATTAATTTTATTTCCATTATTTCTTATGGGAAAAATAGAATCGGATTACGATATTTTCGGTTACAGATAAGCCCTCTGCAACGGATTAATATCGCTAACCGGGGATTGACTGTATATAATTGACCTACACTTGTGATAGTATATAATTGACCTACATTTGTGATATTATATAATTGACCTACATTTGTGATAGTATATAATTGACCTACATTTGTGATAGTATATATTTGACCTACATTTGTGATAGTATATATTTGACCTACACTTGTTTTCTTCACTAGGATTTTCCCATCCCGGGTGAATGAAACATTGGTGGATTTTATCATTATTCTCCCGCTTAAGTTTTCGGATTCTATACAAGAGGTTCTGACGTTTTTTGGTCAGTAAATCGTCATTTAGCACGAGATTATGTTGCACGTTATGGGTATTGCACGATTGAAGAATTGCGGCACGTTATTATCTAACACGACGTAAAAATGATATTACACGGTTCGTGGGAGGGGAAAATTTTTTGAACGCACGGTAGCCCGCGTTGGGTTAAACCATTGAGTCAGTGGGGGAAGAAAATGCCAACACGAACTTATATCAATCAGCAAGAGAAAAGTGCACCAGGCTTCAAGACAGCAAAGGATCGCTTCACCTTGCTCCTTTGCGGTAATGCATCAGATGATTTCAAGTGTAAGCCCAATCCTTGTGCTTAGAGTTAAAGGAATTTGTTTTCCTTCCGCAAACTGTAAGTAAGTTTATTCAGATACACGGGGCCAGGAGCTGAGTCTCGACCCCTGCAACCACAATTAGATGATTACAGTTACATTGATTATCATACATAGCAGCATATGTGTAGAGAACCTAGGATAACCCCAAAAAGTCAGACAGAAGGAAATAAGTCACTCTGACTTTTTGGGTTATCCTGGTTCTCTACACTATGCTGCTATTATGATAATCTTAACTAACTGTATCTTGTATACCTGAATAAACTTACTTACAGTTTCTAGGAAAAACAAATAACCATTCCCACAAGCAGCCGCTTTGTTTGTCACTGTAAGCTCAGTGATAGTTCATAGGGTATAACCGTTTCTGCTCACGTGATCAACTGTTAGATGATCAACGGTTATCCCAATGTCAAAGGTCACTCAATGTCAAAAGTCAACCCTTTTGAATGCCTTGAGCCCTGCTGGGCAGTGCCTCAGTTACCAACCCGACACAGTGTAGGACAGACAACAGGCCTGCGACTCTGAGATTCCACCCTGTCTATTCGACCTTAATACACCAAATTGCCATCCCAATCTCGTCTGTTCATTACCCAATCCACGAAAGAACCTCCACGCAACAAATGGTGGCAGCTCGTGGGCGTGGAATTAGGGTATTTACGCATATTTGAAGACGATACAGCTGGTGTTTGAGTGAGTGCCGCCGCAGGCGTCCCTACCAACCATCAGCCGCCAGCGACTCACCTACCATCAACTGGTGACATCAGCCATCCAAGTCTCTTGTTAACAAGTTTCTCTAGTCTTCTGGCTTCTAATTGCAAGTAAACCTTCGAAGAGTTGATCTGGGTTTTGCAATTAAGCCAACAAGTAAGCCAGTTTATGGGAAAGAGCCTAAACCAGCCTACAGCCATCCAGTCTGTCTCCTGCCATCCATCCAGTTCTTCACTGCTGTGTGCAAGTATAAGTATACTACTCCACCAGTCTCGAGGGTTTAAGCCAGGCCCAAGCCAGCAAGATATACCAGTAAGCCAGTCGCTTCTAGCACAGTCAGTTCCTTGAAGTATTGTCTCCAATTGCTCGGTGCTACCAGTCGGACTATTGTCAGAGTGAGATTCATCATTCCTTTGGGTTTTGTACAAAAAGCCCTGAGTTAGTGAGTGTTTTCCAAGGCCGTGAGGCACAATGCCATGACGTCATACCGCGCGCCCACAGTAACCTATCAAGTGCGAGTTCCACTCTTTCTAGTACTGCGCGCCACCACCACCAAAACAAACCACCCACACAACAAACCCGCTCACTACTCTTCAAAAGTTCTCACTTTTGTGGCTATTTTTAACCCTTATTGGGTTCCCGGCATCGTTATTTCGGCTCAGGTGCGAGGTGAAGACCCAGAGAGTGTGTTTTAGCGCCTGCATTAAGGCCTGGCACTTGAGTTTATCGATGCGCTACTTCAAGAATCGCCAGCAACAGTAGAACCCAGGAATCAAATTCTCCTCCTCCATCCTCTATTCTTACCGTTCATTCATCATTAGAGACAATTCTGTTATAAACATTGCGTGTGTGTGAGACATTTCTGCAGTGAATTCTCTTAGTGACAATTTGTGTTCTACAGTGTTTACCATATTTGTGTCCCAATATTATTGATTTTATCCCTCAGTGTCTCCCTCATTAAGTGTCTTAATTCATGTTTATGTTCCCTGTGTAATTTTCTAAATCTGCAGTAAGTACTTTTGTGTGCCAAATTTATTGTTTCTTGTGTGTAGTATAATTTTTTTTTTTCCAGTTCCTCAGTGCAGTAATTATTATTATTAATTCTGTGCTGTGTTACATATTATTTAAGTATTGTCGTTATTTCAGTGTGTGTCTTATTATTGTCTTGTCCTTATCTTTTTCATTGCATTGCCCTTGTGTTTTTATGCAATTCTGTGCATTAGTTTTTTCAATGTTTATGCCCAAGTGTTCCTAGTTGCATATTTCATTTTACTGTGTGCCATTCATTGTGCTCCATTATCAGTTTTATATCCAGTGTCTCACCTGTTTTACCTCTCAACAGAATTGCTATATCTGTGTCAAGAATTAATTACTTTTGCCATACCTGCCAACATATTTGTCATTTGATTATTCCTGTTCGAGTTGGGGATGAGTTGTCACCTGACCAGTGGGTCGGTGCTATTTCAACCGGGGAGGATCCATCCACTTCACTGGATCAATCCATTCCACCAGTAGAAGAGAAAGACTTAGCTCCTACTGACTTCCCAGATGAAACCACACGTTTGTTGCATCTGTTGAACAAACGTCGTAAAGCCATTGCCTTACCAGGTGAGAAGATGGGTATAATGAACTTATTGTCCCATCGTATTCCACTCGAACCTGGTACTAGACCAATTTATGTACCTGCGTACAGAATGCCTCATTCACAAGTTGCTGTCGCAGAGGAATTAATTAACAAGATGCTTGACGATGGTGTTATCACACCTAGCAATTCACCTTGGAATGCGCCCCTGATCTTAGTACTAAAGAAGGGCGGTACTTGTCGCCCAGTGATTGACTTTAGGAAGTTAAATGCAAAAACGATTCCAGATCGTTTCCCACTTCCTGTACTTGGTGATCTATTACGTAATATTGGAGATAACAAAATTTTCTCGACCCTAGACTTGTTACAAGGGTTTTTGGCAAGTCCCTCTTCACGAGGACAGCCAAGAGCTCACCGCATTCTCCACTCTAACAGGTCATTTTGAATTCCGTCGTATGGCTTTCGGATTAAGATCATCACCTATCACATTCTCGAGGCTCATGACCAATATCTTTAGAGGTCTCATAGGTAATACACTCATGGTGTACTTAGACGATGTGATTGTCATGTCACAAGACGTAGAGACGCACTTAAAAAGACTTGATGTAGTACTTGGTAAGCTTGAAGAAGCCAATTTAAAGATCAAACTGTCCAAATGTCAATTTTTCAGATCAGAAATCAAGTTTCTTGGTCACGTAGCCACTCCTAGAGGGGTTACGACTGACCAGAGTAAAGTAACTGCAGTATCAAATTTTCCATCTCCCAAAACTGCTGATGCCGTAAGATCCTTTGTGGGCTTAGCAGGTTTTTATAGATCATTCATTGCTAATTTTTCTTCAATAGCAGCTCCTCTAACTGAGTTGCTTAAGAAAGATGCTCCATTTGCTTGGACCTTCCGTCAAGAAAGAGCATTCCAAACTCTTAAAGAAAGGCTAACATCTGCCCCTATTTTGAAATTTCCAGATTTTTCACAGCCTTTCTACCTGACCACTGATGCTAGTTCAATAGGTATTGGTGAAGTCCCAATCTCGTCTGTTCATTACCCAATCCACGAAAGAACCTCCACGCAACATGTTGTGGTTCACCACCCGCCTTCCCTAGCCATCTCCACCATCCCAGCATTCGTACGTATTTCATAAAAAAAAAAAGTCTTCTGCTACAAGCCAGCTGTGTTTGTGAAGAATGAGAGAGAGTGAATTGTGTTTTGATCTTTAAATTACTATATCTTGTATCTGCCAAGCAATCATAACACCCAGTAGGCATCCAGTGTTGCTCAAAGTGGCAAGAAAAGGTATAAGCATTTAAATCTTAGAATTAACGAAGAAAACAAAGATAGTATTAGACAAGACATAACCTGTGGCCGTAATGAAGTGTTACTTTGTACACATAAAAAGAGGTAAACATAAGTTTGTGTGACTGACTGACTTGACTGACTGACTTACTGAATGACTTGACTGACTTACTGAATGAGATTGACTGACTTACTGAATGAGATTGACTGACTTACTGAATGACTTGACTGACTTACTGAATGACTGACTTACTGAATGGCTTGACTGACTGACTGAATGACTTGACTGACTTACTGAATGACTTGACTGACTTACTGAATGACTTGACTGACTTACTGAATGACTTGACTGATTTACTGAATGACTTGACTGACTTACTGAATGACTTGACTGACTTACTGAATGACTTGACTGACTGACTTACTGAATGACTTGACTGACTTACTGAATGACTTGACTGACTTACTGAATGACTGACTGACTGACTTAATGACTTACTGAATGACTTGACTGACTTACTGAAGGACTTGACTGACTTATTGAATGACTTGGCTGACTTATTGAATGACTTGACTGACTTACTGAATGACTTGACTGACTTACTGAATGACTTGATTCTTACTTACTGAATGACTTGACTGACTTACTGAATGACTTGACTGACTTACTGAATGACTTGACTGATTTACTGAATGACTTGATTCTGACTTACTGAATGACTTGACTGACTTACTGAATGACTTGACTGACTTACTGAATGACTTGACTGACTTACTGAATGACTTGACTGATTTACTGAATGACTTGACTGACTTACTGAATGACTGACTGACTTACTGAATGACTTGACTGACTTACTGAATGACTTGACTGACTTACTGAATGACTTGACTGACTTACTGACAGACACTGAATGACTTGACTGACTTACTGAATGACTTGACTGACTTACTGAATGACTTGATTACAATGACTTGACTGACACTGAGACTTGATTCTGACTTACTGAATGACTTGATTCTGACTTACTGAATGACTTGACTGACTTACTGAATGACTTGACTGACTTACTGAATGACTTGACTGACTTACTGAATGACTTGACTGACTTACTGAATGACTTGACTGACTTACTGAATGACTTGACTGACTTACTGAATGACTTGACTGACTTATAATGACTTGAAGACTTCAAGTAGAACTCATCAATTCAGTTCCAGAACCTCTACTATCCACCTCAACCCAGTAGGGCCACAGCATAACTCTCCACTCTCTTCACAATCATCCACAAACACCAGCACCCACAATTTAATGTAAATACTATTATTTCTGTTACATTTGTAGTCTTAAGCAGTAAAAACAACATAATACATCACGATAATGAACTACAATTACATATTCACTTTTATTTTTGTAAGATCTGTTGGTCTAAAAAAACTTGTTTGTCTTTTTGGGGGCTCCCAGGAACGTAACCCTATTTTTCCCATAAGTTCTCTTAATTATATAACACAAAATTATCTAACACGACATTTTCAGGAATGTAACTACTGTGCTAAATGACGATCTACTGTATATACAGTGGTCTTTCGACTAACGATAGTTCCACATAACGAAAAAATTGTGTAACGAAAGCTTTTTTTGCTAAATATTTTTCTCAAGAAGCAATAATTAACTCGTGTAGCGAAACGTACGAGACCTGTCCGCCTGCCCCACGCTTGTGGGGAAGGCAGACTTTTGTTGTGTTTATTGCTGGTTCAGTGATTATCACTTTGAAATAAGTCACCATGTATTGTGACCTCAGAATGGGCCCCAATGTATATATGTGATTTATTATATCTATTTCCTTTTCTTATAATTTTATATTGCTGATATTTTCGATAATAGCTAAATCGTTTATATCTTCTTTATATTATTATTGGAATTAGCTATTTTAGTAGGTAAGATGTTACACTGTTGTGCTCAAGTGTGTTGTAGCTGCATGGGAGTTGGCAAACTACCGCTTACGACACTTCGCTTGTTATACTGCCGGCTCTTGCTGGGTAGTCAGTCGGTGGCCTGACCACACCTGAGGTGGGAGACTGCTTCTCCTTCCTCCACCTCTCTGCGCTGCTGACCATCGTTGAGACAACACCTCGCTCCTGTCTCTGCTTGTTTTCTCATCATTTAGACTGTTTGGTAGAGTATGTATTCGGTGGTGAGACGAAACATACTTCTCAGGACTCTGTGTAACTGTTTACAGAGAATAGTCTAGACAGTGATTTTCGACGTTTTACTGAGTTGTGTGTCACATTGACACTCAAGAGATAACTCAGGTCTCTAGCTATAGCTCTTGACCTAATTCGATAAGACATCTGTGCACCGTCACAGTCTGGGATTTTTATGCTGAACCTAGATTCAGTTATAAGGGAGTTTTGTGACTATTTTGGAGGATCTACTGATGGTCCCCAGTTAGGGTCGATTTTCTATCTCCTTGTTCCTGACGCTGTGTTGCTGTTGCTTGTTATTTTGCTGTTCTGCGAATTGGTCATTTTACTGTTCAGTCAAGCTGTTCTGATTGTCAGTTTGTTAGAGAAGCTAGCTTATGAGAAGTTGTTCAGTCAGACACTGGTTGAGTCAAGTCTTAGAGTTACCTGGAGCACACTCATACACACATCTATACTTATTTGTATATACAGTAGAACGTCATTTAGCACGAGATTATGTTACACGTTACCGGTATTGCACGATTTAAGTTTTGCGACACATTATCATCTTACATGACGTAAAGATGATATTACACGGTTCAGCAGGAGGGAAAAATTTTAGCGCGCGGTCGCCCGCGTGGGTTAAACCATTGAGTCAGTGGGGAGTCCTTGTGCCATCCCCGCCACCCTCACCCACCCACGCATCCCTCCCAGCGTTCAGTTTGGTTCGTACACGTGCAGGACGATAAGTATCGGGAAGCTCGCTGTGTTTATTTACATTCATTTCCTGATTTTCATTGCATTTTGATAAATATACCAAGAAATCATGGCACCCAGTAAGCATACAAGTGTTCCAGCAAGTGACAAGAAAAAGTTTAAGCGTTCAAGTCTAGGAATTTCAAAGAAAATCGAGATATTAGATAAGCTTAAGAGTGGCTCACGTGTGAGGGATATAGTGAGGGCCTATGGCCTTAATGAAGGTCAGTTCGTACGATTAGGAAGAATGAGGCAAATATACGAGCTTGTGTAATGAATAACCCAAAATGTGACCTCATGAAAAGAATGACACGTAGGTCCCAACAAGTAAATAAAACTGAAAACTTGTTGCTTGATGGATCGAACAGAAAACAAAGAAAGGTGCACCACTTAGTTTTCTCTTAATTAGGGAAAAGGCCTTACAGTTGTTTAAAGCAGTGTGTGATAAGGAAGGCAGACCTGAAAATGCGTGTATGTTTACCACAGGCTGGTTCAAGAACTTTAAGTTGCATAATAAGTTACATAATATTAAGTTTTCTGGTGAAAGTGCTTCAGCTGATCATACAGCAGCAAGTAATTTCCCTGCTGAATTTCAGGAACTTATTTCCGAGGGTGGCTATGAGCCACAGCAAGTTTTAATGCTGACGAGACAGGTGTTTTTGGAAGAAAATGCCAACACGAACTTTTATCAGTCAGGAAGAGAAAAGTGCATCGGGCTTCAAGGCAGCAAAGGATCGCTTCACCTTGCTCCTTTGCGGTAATGCATCAGGTGATTTCAAGTGTAAGCCCATGGTTATTTACCGCTCTAAGACTCCTCGTGTTTTGAGAGGTGTGGATAAAAACACCTTACCAGTAATTTGGAAGTCAAACCAGTCAGCATGGATGACAGAGGAAATATTTATTCCTGAAGTCAAGTTTTACCTGCACAGCAAGAACCTTGCATTCAAGGCTCTCTTCATTCTTGATAATTCCCGTACTCATCCACAAGCTTTGCTGGATGTGACACCACATATAAAAGTTGTATTTTTACCTCCAAATACAACATCTCTGATACAACCACTGGACCGGGAGTTATTCAGACATTCAAGTGTAACTACACAAAAAAATTATAAAAACTAGTTGCATCAATGGACTCTGACTCCAATCTGGCAGTACCAAGCTTTTGGAGTAAATTTAACATTGCAGATGCCATCAGCTATGCTAGAAGTGCATGGAATGAAGTGCCCCAATCAACATTAAATGCAGGCTGGGAAAAGTTATGGCCTTCTGTAGTTAATTCTTTCACTGGTTTTCCCTTGCTTGAGAGTCAGGTTCAGGAAATTGTTCAGCTGGCAAGGAGATTACCAGGTGATGGTTTTGAAGATATGAATGAAGATGATGTGAATGAACTCTTAGAAGATGATGATGATGAAGACAGGAGTCCAGAGGAAATGTTGGCAGAGTTCGATGCACAGATGCAAGGGAGGGAGATAACAGAAGAAGATGAAGAAGAACCTGAAGAAAAGAGTTAACATTGCAGCAGTTACGTGAGCAGTTCCATGTTGCTGCTAAACTAGCAGACTTTTTCACTGAAGAGGACCCTGACAAAGCTAGAAGCAGTGCTTTGAAACGGGGTCTAGACCAGCTGATGATGCCTACCGTCAGCTGTATAATGTAATGCAGAATAAAAAAGCCCAGAGATCCATTACAGAATTTATGCACACTGCAATACAACCATCGACTTCAGCACCAGAACCTCTACCATCCACTTCTACCGACAACCAACAAGCATCCACCTCAGCCCAGTAGGGCCACACCATCCATATCCACTCTTCACTACCATCCACAAACATCATTACCCACAATTTAAGGTAAGAAATACTATTATTTCTATTGCATTTGTAGTCTTAAGCAGTAATACAGTAGATCATGACAATGCACTACAATTACATATCCACCTCAGCTCAGTAGGGCCACACCATCCATATCCACTCTTCACTACCATCCACAAACATCATTACCCACAATTTAAGGTAAAAATACTATTATTTCTATTGCATTTGTAGTCTTAAGCAGTAATAGATCATGACAATGAACTAAAATTACATATTCGCCTTCAATTTTTGCAAGATATGTTGGTCTAAAAAAACTTGTTTGGCTTTTTGGGGACTCTCAAACACGTAACCCTATTTTTCCCATAAGTTCTGTTAATTATTTAAGACGAAATTATCTAACACGACTTTTTCAGGAACGTATCTATCGTGCTAAATGACGTCCTACTGTATCCGAATATTTGTAAATTGCTGACATTGTACCTGATGGTACTTCAGAGTCATTTATATATATACAGTGGACCCCCCGGTGTTCGTCCTCCTCAAAACACGCCCTTTTATGTAAGTGTATTTTTTTAAATGCTTCTATAAGTGTAGTTTTGGGGGTCTAAAAAGACTAGTCTACTTTACATTATTTCTTAAGGGAATAAATTCGGTTGGTAATGGCACTTGAACAGGATTCTGTTACGAAAAATGGACGAACACCGGGGGTCCACTGTATGTGCCTTCAGCACAGTCTTATTGTATATGAGAGAAGTGTAGGAGCTAACCTCCTAATTGATATCTTAATTATTATCTTCAGTAATTATATGTATATTGATTTACCATACCCTAGACTCTTTGGTAATAAATCCATTAAATATATTTCTTTGGTTAGTACCCTATCAGGTGTAATCCTTTTGGAGACTATTGAATATATCGGATAACTGAACCATGATACTGACTTTGTTGCAAAAGCCCAGTAACAGGCTGGATGCTAGAAGGGCTATCCTTTCTAGTGTTCACTGGAGATGTCTATTACTAATAGATATAGTGTCATTTTGTAACACCATGGGTCCAAAGAAGCTTCACAAGTCGATAAAGGCTATAGCACCAGCCAGTGATAAAGTGTAGCAATGGAAATAAGTCACTCTGTCTTGACTTTTTTGGGTTATCCTAGGTTTTCTACAAATATGCTGCTATGTGTGATAATCTATGTATAACTGGATTTGTGTATACCTGAATAAACTTACTTAACCCTTTGACTGTTTCGGTCATATATATACGTCTTACGAGCCAATGTTTCGGACGTATTAATACGCCTAAATTCTAGCGGCCTCAAATCAAGCAGGAGAAAGCTGGTAGGCCCACATGTGAGAGAATGGGTCTTTGTGGGCAGTGTGCGCAGTATTAAAAAAATCGGGCAGCCAGTGGTGCATTGTGGGAACACCATTTCAGTAGCCCTTGTTCAGCATGCCTACCGGTAAGAATTATCTGACTCCTTGGCACATCTGGGACATTTCTCTTCCTCAATGATAGCTCTAACACAGATGGAAGTGTCTCTGAAGATAAATTTCATGGTTTTGAGGAGTTTGTGACCGAAAGCAATGCCCAGGATACCAGAACGAAGGAAGGAAGAAAGAAAGAAAGTAAGGAAGGAAGGAAGAGATGTGAGGAAGGAATGAAGGAAAGAAGAGATGAGAGGAAGGAAGGAAGGAAAGAAGAGATGAGAGGAAGGAAGGAAAAATTAAAGGAAGAAGGAAGGAAGAAAGAAAGAAAGAGAGAAAGGAAGGAAGGAAGAGATGAGAGGAAAGAAGGAACAAAAGAAGTAAGAAAGGAAGAAATAAAGGAAGGAAGAAAGGAAAGAAGGCAGGAAGGAAGAGATGAGAGGAAGGAAGGAAGGAAATATGTAAGAAACGAAGGCAGAAAGAAAGGAAGGAATGAAGGAAGGTAGGTATGAAGGAAAGGAAGGAGGTTGTGGGGAAGAAGACATGGGTCCCCTTTTGTGTTGACAGGTTGACAGGCAGTGTGGGGTGGTGAGTAATGGTATACAGTGGACCCCCGGCTAACGTTCATTCCAGATAACGTTTTTTTTGGCTAAAGGTTGCTTTTTATGTTCAATATTTTTTTCGGCTAGCGTTATTTACTCAGCTAACGTTACGTACCAGACCTGTCTGCCTGCTCTGCGCTTGCGCACCTCCTCCCAGGACGCCAGTCCACCGTTGTTTACACGAGTGAACAACACCCAGCGCGCTCTTTCAAGCATTCACAATACATTTGGTGTCTTTTTTGGTGATTTAGTGACTGTCACTGTGAAATAAGTCACCATGGGTCCAAAGAAGCTTCCTAGTGGCACCCCTGTGGTAAAGAGAGTGAGGAACACCATCGAACTGAAGAAGGTGATTGTTGAAAAATTTGAGAGTGGCGTACGTGTGGGTGAGCTTGTCAGGATGTACAACAAAAACACAGTTTAGCAGGCATTCAGGGAGTGTAGCAGGCATGCAAGGAGTGTAGCAGGCATGCAAGGAGTGTAGCAGGCATGCAGAGAGTGTAGAAGGCAAGCAAGGAGTGTAACAGGCATGCGGGGGAGTGTAGCAGGCAAGCAGGGAGTGTAGCAGGCATGCAGGGAGTGTTGCAGGCATGCAGGGAAATAGCAGGCATACAGGGAGTGTAGCAGGCATGCAAGGAGTAGCAGGCATGCAAGGAGGGTAGCAGGCATGCAGGGAGTGTAGCATGCATGCAGGGAGTGTAGAAGGCAAGCAGGAGGTAACAGGCATGCAGGGAGTGTTGCAGGCATGCAGGGAGTGTAGAAGGAAGCAAGGAGTGTAGCAGGCATGCAAGGGTAGCAGACATGCAAGGAGTGTAGCAGGCATGCAAGGAGTGTACAGGCATGCAGGGAGTGTAGAAGGCAAGCAAGGAGTGTAACAGGCATGCAGGGAGTGTTGCAGGCATGCAGGGAATATAGCAGGCATACAGGGAGTGTAGCAGGCAGTAAGGAGTGTAGCAGGCATGCAAGGAGTGTAGCAAGCATGCAGGGAGTGTAGCAGGCAAGCAGGGAGTGTAGCAGGCATGCAGGGAGTGTTGCAGGCATGCAGGGAATATAGCAGGCATAAAGGGAGTGTAGCAGGCATGCAAGGAGGTAGCAGGCATGCAAGGAGTGTAGCAGGCATGCAGGGAGTGTAGCAGGAATGCAAGGAGTGTAGCAGGCATGCAGGGAGTGTAACAGGCATGAAAAGAGTGTAGCAAGCATACGGGAGTGTAGCAGTAGTGCAGGGAGGAGTCCCCTTCCAAACACTAAGCCCTGCCCTGTCCTCCCTATCTTCCCGATGCCAGCAAGTCTCTTCAATAAAGGTAAGTAAATGTTATTTTAAATGTTTATTTCATTATTTATTTATAAATTTTAAATTGTATGTAGTATTTATGTGTGTTTTCTGTATGTAAAACTATAGTTATTCTTTAAAAAAAAAAATTTTTTTGTGAATATTTTTGGATGTCTAAACGGATTAATTGTATTTACATTATTTCATGGAAATAAGGCTTCGATAAAGTTTTTCGCTAAAGCTCTAGCTCCTGGAACAGATTAAGAACGTTAGCCGAGGGTCCACTGTATGTCATTTTGACAGCTGCGGTACCCTGACTCAGCAAATTTAGATGTCCACACACACATAGCTTGGAGCTTTGAAGTGCTAATTGCAGTTGATGGAAAGTGTCCAGTAATTATACATGTATATATATTATAGAACACTAGTAGTAAACAATTTTTTTTATTGTTGGTTGGTGTTTACCTGGAGTTTACCTGGAGAGAATTCCAGGGGTCAATGCCCCCGCGGCCCGGTCTGTAACCAGGCCTCATGTTGGACCAGAGCCTGATCAACCAGGCTGTTACTGCTGGCTGCACGCAGTCCAACGTACGAACCACAGCCTGGCTGGTCAGGTACCGACTTTAGGTGCCTGCTTGAAGACAGCCAGGGGTTTGTTGGTAATCCCCCTGATGTATGCTGGGAGGCAGTTGAACAATCTTGGGCCCCTGACACATATTGTGTTGTCCCTCAACGTGCAAGTGGCACCCATGCTCTTCATTGGGGATGTTACATCGCCTGCCGAGTCTTTTGCTTTCGTAGGAGTGATTTTCGTTGCAAGTTTGGTACTAATCCTTGAGAATTTTCCATGTGTATATAATAATGTATCTCTCCGCCTGCGTTCTAGAGAGTACAGGTTTAGGAACTTCAAGTGTTCCCAGTAATTGAGGTGGTTTATCGCAGTTATGCGTGGTGAAGGTTCTCTGCACATTTTCAAGGTCAGCAATTTCACCCGACTTGAAAGGTGCAGTTAGTGTGCAGCAATATTCCAGCCTAGATAGAACAAGCGATCTGTAAAGTGTCAACATGGGCTGCATCCCTGGTTTTGAAGGTTTTCATTATCCATCCTGTCATTTTTCTAGCAGATGCAATTGCTACGGTGTTATGGTCTTTGAAGGTGAGATCCTCTGACATGATCACTCCCAGGTCTTTGACATTAGTTTTTCGCTCTATTGTGTGGTTTGAATTAGTTTTGTACTCAGATGAGATTTTAATTTCTTCACTTTTTTCCGTATCTGAGTAATTGAAATTTCATCATTGAACTTCATATTTTTTTCTGCAGCCCATTTAAAGATTTGGTTTATGTCTGCTTGGAGTCTTGCAGTGTCTTCAACGGTGGACACTGTCATATAGATTCGGGTGTCATCTGCAAAGGAAGACACAGCACTGTGGCTTATATCCCTGTCTATGTCCGATATGAGGATGAGGAACAGGATGGGAGCAAGTACTGTGCCTTGTGGAACAGAGCTTTTCACAGTAGCTGCCTCAGACTTTACTCTGTTGACTACTACTCTAAACCCATGCTGTCCTGGGTTGTGCAATTGATAAGTATCAAGATGAGTGGCGATCTTGCTTCTTAGAACCCTTTCAAAGATTTTTATGATATGGGACGTTAGCGCTATTGGTCTGTAGTTCTTTGCTATTGCTTTACTGCCCCCTTTGTGGAGTGGTGCTATGTCTGTTGTTTTTAGTAACTGCGGGACGACTCCAGTGTCCATGCTCCTTCCCCATAGGATGTTAAAAGCACGTGATAGGGCTTCTTTTCAGTTCTTGATGAACAAGGAGTTCCATGAGTCTGGG
>WNWK01044530.1:12500-15065 GCA_009830355.1 Cherax destructor | reverse complement strand
CAGAATGCTTTTCAATCCCAAACCAAAAAAATTTATCTCCATGAAATGATGAAAAATAGACTGTCCATAGACCCAAAAACACTTTCAAAAGCATTTAAAAATCAACTTACATGGGTTTTTTGGGGACCATGAAGTGGGCCACTGTGTGTGTGTGTGTGTGTGTGTGTGTGTGTGTGTGTTTTGTGTGTGTGTGTTTGTGTGTGTGTGTTTGTGTGTGTGTGTTTGTGTGTGTGTGTTTGTGTGTGTGTTTTGTGTGTGTGTTTGTGTTTGTGTTTGTGTGTGTGTTTGTGTGTGTGTGTGTGTGTGTATATATATATATATATTATATATTATATATATATATATATTTATATAAAATGGTACCTTTTTTGATATTTTTCGTTCGAGAATGCTTTTCAAGTGCCATTCCCAAAACAATTTATCCTCATAAGGAATAATGTAAAATAGACTAGTCCTTTTACACCCCAAAAATACTTAAAAAAGCATTTAAAAAAATCAACTTACATAAAGGGTGTGTTTGGGGACCATGAACCCCGAGGTACCACTGTATATATTATTATATATATATATATATATATATATATATATTATATATATATATATATATATATATTATATATATATATATATATATATTATTATATATATTATATTATATATATATATATATATATATATGTGTAGGTTGGTAGACAGCAACCACCCGGAGGTACTACCGTCCTGCCAGGTGACTGTGAAACAGAAACCAAACTGTTTTACATGATGGTAGGATTGCTGGTGTCTTTTTCTGTCTCATAAACACGCTGGATAACAGGTATATCTAGCTACTTTCTTACACTTTTAGGCCACTACACTGGCATCACATGATATATATACATACACACATCTAGGTTTTTCTTCTTTTTCTTAATAGCTCTTGTTCTTTTTATTTTCTCTATTGTCCATGGGGAAGTGGAAAAGAATCTTTCCTCCGTAAGCAGTGCGTGTCGTGAGGCATAAGATGCCGGGAGCAAGGGAGTAACCCCTTCTCCTGTACAAATCTACTAAAAAGAAGAAGAAAAACTTTATAAAACTGGGTTGTCTGAATGTGCGTGGATGTAGTGCGGATGATAAGAAAGAGATGATTGCCGATGTTATGAATGAAAAAGTTGGATGTCCTGCCCTAAGCGAAACAAAGCTGAAGGGGGTAGGCATTTCAGTGGGGAGAAATAAATGGATTAAGTCAGGAGTATCGAAAGAGTTAGAGCTAAGGAAGGGGTAGCAATAATGTTGAAGGATCATTATGGAAGGAAAAGAGGGAATATGAATGTGTAAATTCAAGGATTATGTGGATTAAAATAAGGGTCGGATGCGAAAAGGGGTCAAATGCGTGTATGCACCTGGAGAAGAGAGGAGGTAGGAGGAGAGAGAGAGATTTTGGGAGATGTTGGAATGTATAGGAACTTTTGAACCAAATGAGAGTAATTGTGGTAGGGGACCAAATGCTAAAGTGGGAGAAACATGCAGAGAGGGTGTAGTAGGTAAGTTTGGGGTGCCAGGTGTAAATGATAATGGGAGCCCTTTGATTGAACTTTGTATAGAAAGGGGTTTAGTTATAGGTAATACATATTTTAAGAAAAGAGGATAAATAAGTATACAAGATATGATGTAGGGCGAATGACAGTAGTTTGTTGGACTATGTATTGGTAGATAAAAGACTGTTGAGTAGACTTGGATTACATGTTTATAGAGGGGCCACAGATATATCAGATACTTTTAGTTATAGCTACAGGGGAGTAAAAGGTAGATGGGATCAAGGAAAATAGAATCAGTAAGTAAGAGAGGGTGAAGGTTTATAAACTAAAAGAGGAGGGAGTTAGGGTAAGATATAAACAACTACTGGAGGATAGATGGGCTAGTGGAGTGTAGGCAATGGGGTCAAGATGAGGGGTAGTTTTAAAAAAATGTAGTGTTAGAGTGTTCGCAGAAGTTTGTGGTTACAGGCGGTGGGTGCGGGAGGGAAGAGGAGCGATTGGTGGAATGATGTTAAAGAGAGTAGTAAGGGAGAAAAAGTTAGCTATGAGAGTTTTACAAAGTAGAAGTGATGCAAGGAGGGAAGAGTATATGGAGAGAAAAAGAGAGGTTAAAAAAAGTGGTGAAGCAAAAAAAGAGAGCAGATGAGAGAGTGGGTGAGATGTTATCAGCAAATTTTGTTGAAAATAAGAAAAAGTTTTGGAATGAGATTAATAAGTTGAGGAAGCCTAGAGAACAAATGGATTTGACAGTTAAAAATAGGAGAGGAATTTTAAAAGGAAGTTAGAGGTATCGGGAAGATGGAGAGAATATTTTGAGGGTTGTTAAATGTTGATGAAGACAGGGAAGCTGGATTTGTTAGGGCAAGGAGGAAAACATCTTGTAGGAGTGTGGAAGAAACCAGTTGTGGGTGTGGGGGGAAATTCAGGCAGTGGGTAGAAGAAAGGGTAAGGCAGCTGGGATTGATGGGATAAAGATAGAAATGTTAAAACAGGTGGGGAATAGTTTTGGGTGGTTGGTGCTATTATTTTAAATGTATGGAAGAGGGTAAGG
>WNWK01044530.1:0-7500 GCA_009830355.1 Cherax destructor | reverse complement strand
AGAGCAAAACTAAAGTACATGATGCAAACTTTCAAAGAAATTCTCACATAACCCTTTCACTTTGTCAATGAACTACATCATTGAGCCCAGGGTCCCTGATGTAGTTCTACGTCTTGAACTCAGCGCCTCAGATAAGCTGTGAGTAGTAAATTTTGGCCTTGATATGAGAGATTGGGCCTGAGTAGTGAGTGTGCCCAGTATTAAAAAATCCTAACAATGGTTGATGGGAAAAAAAACTGACCTTATGTATAGTTTAAAATATATTTGATTTTTATGGTTTTTTGGCTCTTTCTTGGTATCATTTGATAGAATAGAATGATTTTGATTCATTTCAAGACTGAAAGTAGCTAAATTAGAGGAAATGTTAGATTTTGCCGATATTCCAGTGGACGGACAACCTCCCCTACAACCCCCAGTCTGTTTTGTAGGTTTTTAATAGGTCTGATTCAATTATTGCAACACTGCAAACCATGACCAATCTTTCCTGGTTATACTATATTATCTGATACATGAGTAAATCTTTATTTTTGTGTGAATAAGAATTCAAAATGGAAGGCAAGTGTTATAGGGAGGCCTGGACATGACTAATGAACAGAGGGAAATGTTGTTTAAATGCCAAGAATATTACATTGTTTATTATGAACTCTTATTTTTAAATTGTTGTTTTTTAATTGTGTAAAATTCAAATTACCAATTCTGTACACTTTTATGGTAGGTAAATAGTTGAACAGGCAGTTTAGTGTGCTTAATTGCTAGAACAGTGAAATAGGTAATTTTTTTAATGGAATTGTCTTAAAATAGGACTCAAAGTGAGTGATATTCCCTATCTAAATTGTGCTGAGACCGCTAACTTTGTGCTTGCATAATTCCAAAGTTTTCCATCAAATTTCGTACTTTTGGTGTCATTACCATCAGAAAAGTTCTCCCCATTTCAGGAGAAATTTAAGAAAATGTGGACACTGAGAGCAATATTAATTTTGGGGGTCTGACAGTGAAAGGGTTAAATAAGGATATAAATGTCTGACACAGACTGATTTTTGACGCTTGCCATCTTTTTTAATGTTTTTACTTACCATGTTTATTGATTTTTACTTAGTTATTTAATTTTGTTTTATCTTCATTTGCCTTTTGGATTTTTCTTTTGTTCTGTCCTTTTCTTTATTGTCATACTTGATCTATATCTCTGATGTCTTGAACTTTGTCTTTGTTTCCTTCATTTCATCACATTTTTCTTATTTTTCATTTTTTTTTTATTAAATACTACGTATCCTTATTTCCACTAGTCATCTTTTAGCACCAGTACTCTTTTTATTCCTGTGTTAACACAAATTTTATTCTTATGAAAGGCCTTATTCCAACAGACTTGTACCTACGGGCCTTAATAATGAATTCTTTGGGCGTGCTTGTGAGTCTTGGCGGTGTCGCCTTGGAGAAGGAGAGTTCACACATGACAATCAGGTCAAGTTAAAGGTTGAAGCAGAGAAGGAACGACGAAGTTGGACCCTTGGAAGGTAAAGTTTAACCTTATGCAGTAGGTTCACTATTATATAGCATCTTATGCATTCAGTGGACTCCCGGTTTTCGTGATTTTTTCGTTCCAGAATGCTGTTCAAGTGCCATTACCAAACGAATTTATTCCCATAAGGATTAATGTAAAGTAGACTAGTCCTTTTAGACCCCAAAAATACACTTACAAAAGCATTTACAAAAATTCACTTACATAAAAGGGCAAGTTTGGAGCATCACGAACCCCAGGGGTCTACTGTATGTAGTTTATTGGTGTTGCAATGGGTATTCCTGGTAAAGGGGTAATTTTATTTTTTATTGATTTTCCTTTTTCTTTTCATTGTTTTTATTTCTAAAAAATATCTCGTATTCCTTAACACATTGCTTAAAAAAGTAAAACTTTTATTCTGTAGAGTTTTGATCATTTCTCACCAATGCAGAATGACTTAATGAATTAAAACACATTTACAATTGCTCATTCCCAGTAGTCAATCCAAGAATACATGGACATCGCAAATCTAAACAGCCACAGATCTTCAATGCCTCCACTTCTCCTTAACATTTAATCCTTTCACTGTTTGTCACATAGATCTACATCATTAACACGAGATCTGCATTTTGAATGCAGCTCCCTCAGATAAGCTATGAGTAGTAAATTGTGGCCTAGACATAAGAGAATGTTTCTGTGCAGTGTAAGTAAGTTTATTCCGGTATGCACAAATACAGTTACATAGATTATCATACATAGCAGCACATGTGTAGAGAACCTAGGATAACCCAAAAAAGTTAAACAAAGTGACTTATTTTCATTGGGATCTTTTTAATACCTTATTATTATACTATAAAGGAGATATACTAGGAATAAGGTAAAACGAGTTATTTATATTTACAAGTGTATTAGCTAAAAAAATAAAAAATAATTCTCCTCCCTTTCTGTCACTACATCCATTAGGCACTTTTGGCTCTCTTCTTGAACTGGTTCATGCTATGACTGGCTTTGACATGTGCAGGCAGTCTGATCCATTCCTTTGTTGCTGTACAATAAAAGGTGTTTGAAGCCTGGCCACTGACTGTGGGTACTACAAAGTTGTGCTCTCTTTCCCTAGTACTATGATTGCTTTGGTTCCCCGCCTTCACAAAATTGGCAGCAAGATATTCTGGACACTGTTTGTGAGCAATTTTATAAACTTGATTTAACTTCAGCTGTTTTACTCTGTCTTCAACATTCAGCATATCCAATTGTTGTAATTCATCCTGGCCTACATGCTCTCTTGGACCCAGATCCAGGATGAATCTTACTATTTTGTTCTGGGTGATTTGCAGTCTATCTTTCAGTTTTTTTGTCAAGGCAGAGTACCATGAAGAGCAAGCGTAGTCAATATGACATTGTATAAGGGCTAGACATAGGGTCCTGCAAGCCTCAGTAGGTAGACACTGTGCGTGTCTTTAGAAGAACTTCAGTCTGACATTCACTTTCTTTATTACACTGTTCCCTATCAATTCTCATGACATGCATGGGTCAAAGGGGATTCCCAACTATTTTTCTGAGGAAACTGAAGTGATTGGTTCACCATTACACCAGACATTAAAATTATTTACCCTTCTCAGTTTGTTTCGTGCCAAAGAGTATGGCTTCCATTTTCCTGAGGTGTAACGATAGTTTGTTTTCTACTAACCATTTGCTGCAGGATTCCAGTTCCAGTGTTATTACATTAGATATATCTTGTGGGTCTTTACCTGACACTAACAGAGCACTGTCATCCGCATACAGTAGGAGTTTGCATTTGACACTGATGGGCATGTCGTTTACATAACATTGAAAAAATAAGGGTTATGATTCTGTTTTGTTGATTTTGACAATTTGTTTCCTGTTGTTAAGATAGGACTTAAACCAGTCTGTGGAACCTATGCCGATAGCTTGAAGTTTCTTACATAATATATTGTGGTTGACAGTATCAAAGGCCTTTTGCAAGTCTAAGGTTACCATCCCTATAAGGTTCCCTGTCAACATTTCTGTTCTCGTGCAATCCATCAGATTAATTAGGGAGGTGTCGGTTGAGTAAGATCTACTGAAGCCTGATTGGTAACTATAGAGAATGTTGTTGTCATCAAGATACTTAACTATTTGACAGTATACTGCCCTCTCTAGAATTTTGGATATTACACTTGAGTATACTAACAGGCCAGTACAGTGGTACCCCGAGTTTCGTACTTTATTCATTCCAGAAGGCTGTTCGAGTGCCGTTACTGAACGAATTTGTTCCCATAAGGAATAATGTAAATTAGATTAGTCCATTTCAGACCCCCAAAAATACACTTACAAAAGCACTTACAATAATATACTTACATAATTGTTCGAGTTGGGAGCAGTCCGAAACTTGGGGTACCACTGTGTTAGTGGTGATGAACAAATTTATTATGTGAGCAGTGGGGATTGTCAGTTTAGAGACACCATCTTTTAGGAACTTAGATGAGATGTTATCTGGGCCGTTGCTCTTAGTTGGGTTTAAACTGCTTAGTTCTTTTTGCACGAAGTCATGAGATACACTTACTAGTTTACAACTGTTTGGGGTTACCCCTTTATTGGTATAGTATGTTTTAAACTTATCAAGAGTCTGTGTTGAAGGTATTTGATGCAGTCGGTAGTTTACTTACCTCGCTATCGATATTTAGTACTATGTTAGATCTATCTACTGGTTTATGGCTATACCCCAACTGTTTTAGTTGTTGCTAGAGCTTTCTAGGGTCATTCTTGTACTCTTCGATCTTTGAGCAATAATGCCTTGGCTTTGCTCCCTTTTCAAGCCTCTGCACTCTGTTACTCACTCTTTGGAATTCATTTAGTGCTGCAATATCCTGTCTGTTTGCCTTAAATCTTTTTAGCAACTGGTCTCTGAATTTCATATTATCTAATATCTCAGTAGTCATCCAAGGTTCGGTTCTCTGTTTAATCCTAACCTCTTTAACTGGTGCAATATTATTAAGGATGGCAGTGAACATTGTTTTGAATTTTTCCCAGTCATCATTTACATCTGTGCAACTTGTTATCACTGTCCAGTCACAACTGGGCTATAGAATTCTCCAACGCCAAGGGTATCGATGATTGGACAGACAATTTTCTTAATAAATTACATAGACTATACAACAAACATTGTCCTATAAAAATGAAACAGATTACGAATAAACGGCCAGGTTGCCCATGGCTAACTAACAGCTTACTAAAATTCATTAACAAGAAACATCAATATGAAAAGCAATATAAATGGGGATTCATATATAAAGAGTTTATTAACCCTTTGGGGGTCGGTGCCGTACTAGTACGTTTTACGAGCAGGGGTTGGTGCCGTACTAGTACGCCCAAATTCTAGCGGCCTCAGTTTAAGCAGAAAACGTCTGGTAGGCATACATATGAAAGAATGGGTCTGTGTGGTCAGTGTGCGCAGTATGAAAAAAATCCTGCAGTACACACTGCATAATGAGAGAAAAAAAACTGACCGTTTTTTTCGATTAAAACAGCGACTTTGCAGTTGATTTTCGTATGGTATTTATTGATGTATTCTCGTTTTCTTGGTCTCATTTGATAGAATGGAAGATATATTACAGAAATAGAGAAAAGTAATGAAACAGGGGCCTGGAGACGTGACTAATGAACAGAGAACATGTTATTTTAGTGCCAGGAATGTCTGCCTTGTTTACTCTGGACCCTATTTTGAAATTGGCATCATTTGAAATTTGTGTGAAATTGGAAAATTGCCATTTTCTGACCACTATTTTGGGTAGATGAAATTGGTAAATAGGCGGTTTCTTGTACTCAATCGATAGAAGAAATGGAGTTCTAGCGAAATAGCTATAATTTTAGGAGACTGAAACATTGGAATTTGTCGAAAATAGGGCTCAAAGTGGGCAAAATCGCCGATGCGTAAGTGTCATGGCTACCGCTAACTTCACGAAAGCATAATTCCGTTAGTTTTCGATCAAATTTCATAATTTTGGTGGCGTTATGATCGGAAAAAAGATTCTCTATAATTTCATAAGAAATTTTTTTTTTTTTTTTCCAAAAAATTTTCAACCCCAGGAACACTTTCCTGAGAAGGCCTGTCGACCCCCAAAGGGTTAAACACTATTCATCAGTTCTCACCAAACTAATAAAAAAAGCAAAACAATTGTACTACTCCAGCAGATTCACTGAAACAAGAGGAGATATAAAAAAGACCTAGAAAACACTCTCACAGATTCTGGGCACCCACAAACTAAAAAAAAATAGGGATATTGTCCTAACTAAACCAAACGAAACACTACTACAGCCTATTGATACAGTAAACAAGATAAATGACTTCTTCTCAACCATAGGAACAAATCATGCCAGTAAAATCCCAGATACCAATGCCCAAGCAAGTGATTACCTAGATGGGAATTTCCCATCCTCCTCCTATCTTGCACCTACTGAACCCACTGAAGTCCCCATGATAATCAAGTCACTTAAAAATAAATCAGGGAATCTGTCTCAAGTCCCACCATTAATATACAAACGAGCCTCTCATGTCCTTTCACATGCTATTTCATTACTTTTTAACAAATCACTAGAAACTACCACTTTCCCGACACTACTCAAAACAGCAAGGGTTACACCAATACACAAAGGTGGTGACCCCACAGACGTAAACAACTATAGGCCTATATCAAATCTACCGTTGCTATCCAAAATCTTCGAGAAACTTGTGCACAAGAGATTATACTCGTTTATAACAACACAAAGCATACCCCTGCCAATTTGGCTTCAGGAAAAATAAAAGCACTAACGATGCAATCGTAAAACTGATAGACCTGCTTTACACAGCACTGGAAAATAAGGAATATCCATTAAGTATTTTTATTGACCTAAGGAAAGCTTTCGGCACAGTAAACCACGGCATCCTACTCCACAAACTTGATCACTATGGAATAAGAGGTCATGCTCTTTTTTTTTTTTTTTTTTTATTAACACATCGGCCGATTCCCACCAAGGCAGGGTGGCTCGAAAAAGAAAAACTTTCATCATCATTCACTCCATCACTGTCTTGCCAGAGGGGTGCTTTACACTACAGTTATAAAACTGCAACATTAACACCCCTCCTTCAGAGTGCCGGCACTGTACTTCCCATCTCCAGAACTCAAGTCTGGCCTGCCGGTTTCCCTGAATCCCTTCATAAATGTAACTTTGCTCACACTCCAACAGCACGTCAAGTATTAAAAACCATATGCCTCCATTCACTCCTATCAAATACGCTCACACATGCTTGCTGGAAGTCCAAGCCCTCGCACACAAAACTTTCTTTACCCCTCCCTCCAACCTTTCCTAGGCCGACCCCTACCCCGCCTTCCCTCCACTACAGATTTATACACTCGAAGTCACTCTGTCTCGTTCCATTCTCTCTACATGTCCAAACCACCTCAACAACCCCTCCTCAGCTCTCTGGACAATCGTTTTGGTAATCCCGCACCTCCTCCTAATTTCCAAACTCCGAATTCTCTGCATTATATTCACACCACACATTGACCTCAGACATGACATCTCCACTGCCTCCAGCCTTCTCCTCGTTGCAACATTTATCACCCATGCTTCACACCCATATAAGAGCGTTGGTATAACTATACTCTCATACATTCCCCTCTTTACTTCCATGGACAAGGTTCTTTGTCTCCACAGACTCCGAAGTGCTCCACTCACCCTTTACCTCACTAATAGGTACCAGTATGTCACCATTAAAGACATCCTCCGCGACACGACCACTTGATACCGGAGTACTGCAGGGAAGTGTCCTTGGTCCCCTGCTCTTCCTCTTATACATCAGTGATCTTCCCAATGTATCACAACACCTGAAACCAATACTCTTTGCTGACGACACAACTTATGTCATCTCCCACCCAAATCTTGCCATGCTCAACACCATTGTTAACGACGAATTACTAAAAATATCTACATGGATGACAGCCAATAAACTTACACTCAACACT
>WNWK01044529.1:0-15065 GCA_009830355.1 Cherax destructor | reverse complement strand
CTATGGTGGAGAAGAAATCATTGAGTTTGTTTGCTGTTTCAATACGTGGGAGTAGGGGTTCATCTGGTTTTGTTAGCTTGATTGTTCTGTTTGTGGATATCTTTTTAGTTCCTAGAATTTCAGATAGGGTTTTCCAGGTCTTTTTTATATCACCTTTTAAGTTATGTAATCTGTTCTCATAGTACAATTTTTTTGATCTTCTTATCAGGCTCGTTAGGTTTGATGAGTAACGTTTTGTTTGTTCTCTTGTTATTTGACCCATTCTGTACTGTTTTTAATATAGGTGTTTTATATTAATGGATTTGAGTATGCTGCGTGTTAGCCAGGGACTGTTTATTCTTTTAGCTGTGATTTGTTAATTTTTTTTAGGGCAATGCTTATTATAGAGGTATTGGGTCTTTTTAAGAAAATTATTAATACATAAGTCAGTATCTGTGAAGTTGTCTATTTCTGTTTGTCAGTCAGTGTTTGTCATAGCTGTTATGAAGTTATTAATAGCTGCCTCATTATGTAGTCTGAATGTAACTTTAGTAGTCTCTAGTGGTAATTTTCTGAGGTTGGTTATGAGAAAGATAGGGTAGTGGTCTGTGGTATTGTCTGTGATTATGCCTGATTTTAATGGGGATATGGTATTAGTCCAGATATGGTCTAACAGAGAGGCACAGGTCTCAGAGATTCTTGTACGTTTTGTTACTGTCGGGAGCAGCAAGCAGTTGCTCATAGTGTTTGTGAATTCAGTTACTTGTGGGTCCTGATCTTGTAGGAGGTTTATATTGAAGTCTCCTGTGAGGATTAAGTGGTCTTTGTTCCTGTGTGCATCAGCAATCATACTTCCTAATTTTTCACTAAATTGTTTAATATTTGACTGTGGTAATCTATAGATGTTTATAACTGTGAGAGGTTTTTGTAGGTATTTGGATTTAAACTTAGCTATTATATATTCTCCATGTTCATCTCTTGTGCATGTATTGTTGATACATTTAGAGAGACTGGATCAAAGTAGAATGACTTGGAGAGCGCAAAAATCTGTAGGGAAGGAAGGCGGGGTAGGGGTCATCCTCGAAAAGATTGGAGGAAGGGGGTAAAGGAGGTTTTGTGGGCGAGGGGCTTGGACTTCCAGCAAGCATGTGTGAGCGTGTTAGATAGGAGTGAATGGAGACGAATGGTTTTTGGGACCTGACGAGCTGTTGGAGTGTGTGCAGGGTAACATTTTGTGAAGGGATTCAGGGAAACCAGTTAATTGATTTAGTTGGACTTGAGTCCTGGAAATGGCGAAGTACAATGCTTGAACTTTAAAGGAGGGGTCTGGGATAGTGACAGCTGGGAGGGACTTATTCTCAGCTGTCGTATCTGAGCGCCTCTGCAAAGACAGTGATTATGTATGAGTGAGGTGAAAGTGTTGAATGATGATGAAAGTATTTTCTTTTTGGGGATTTTCTTTTTTTTGGGTCACCCTGCCTCGGTGGGAGACGGCCAACTTGTTGAGAGAGAAAAAATAAAATTACGGGACCGACACTGGCTTCAAAGCCATGATACAATGGGACTGAACCCGAAAGGGTTAAAGGAAGGAGGGTACACACTGTAGAAGCTAGAACAAAAGCTTTATGTACACAACCTTGGTCCTTTAATTACAAATACTGTAAATGAGTACAAATACTAGGTAATTGTGTGGCCTGCACAGTGAAAATAAGACAGGTATAAACTAAGAAAAAAGTTGCCAAAAAGAATACTAGTGAGCAGTTTCACAAATGAATATGTTAAAGAAAAGACAGCAAGTACTACAACCACTAAATATTAACAAAATTATACATATATGATAAATTAACCATTTGAGTGTCCGTCCCGTAGATCTACGGCTTTGAAGCCAGGGTCCAAGCCACAGATCTACGCCATGAGCTCAGCTCACTCAGATAACCTGTGAGCGGTAAATTTGGGCCTAGATATGAGAGAACACATCTATGTGGTAAGTGTGCACCACATAAAACAAACCCTGCAGCATGCAGTGCATAATGAGAGAAAAAAAATGCAACTGTAATTCTGGATTAAAACAGCAACTTTGCAGTGTTTTTTCATATGTTTTGTACAGGTGTATTCACAACTTTTTGGTCTCCTTTCATAGAATGGGAGATATATTACAGAAAAAGAGATGATTTTGATTGGTTCTAGTACTGAAAACGGCTTGAACCTAAGCCCAAAATAGTGAAAATGTTAAATTTTTGCCGATGTTCAAGAGTAAACCAATGTTGTCATGAGTCTAATACGTGTCAGCAAGTGGGTCTAATATATATTCACAAATGTGCTGATATTATTTATAAAATTATTACAACATTGCATAACAGTAAATCTTCTATTTTTTTGGTGTGAATAAAAATTCATTATGTGAATAAAAAATCAAAATGGATTTCATTTGTAAAGCCTGAAAACTAACTAATGAACAGAGGAAATGTTAGTGTCAGGAATGCCTGCATTGTTCATTCTGGACCCTATTTTGAAATTGAAATGTATTGAACTTTGTTTTAAATTGGCCAAATTACCAATTTCCGATCACTTTATTGGTAACTGAAACAGTTGACTGGCTGATTTCTTGTGCTCAATCGATAAAATAGAAGTAATGCTAGCGAAATAGCTAAGAATGTGGTCGACTGGAATAACGTAATTGGCCTAAAATGAGAGTCAAAGTCGGCAAAATTGCTGATGCATCAAAATTCGAGAGCGAAATTTCCTCAATTTTTCTTCAAATTTCGTACTTTTTGTTTTATTACCTTCAGAAAAGATTCTCTACCATTTCATAAGAAAAAATATCTTTTTTTTTTTAAATTCTTGGACCCTGGCTGTCACTCTGAGATTTGGCCTCTGGACCACAAAGGGTTAAACACCAAAGATAGCACCACAAGCTTAGCTTTACATCTATAGCAACAAATAAGTACATAACAAATAGATACTTACATAGCTTTCAATCACCTTCAAAACAAAGGATCAAAAGTTTAATCTATGAATGTAGAGCCACTCTGATTTACCTTTGATATACCTTTGAAGAGCTTTGAGAGTTTCACTACTCTCGGAGCCCGGCCATGGGGCAGGCTCGTCTGGTGCTTGCCTGGTCAACAAGGCTGTTACTGCTGGAGGCCCGCTGCCCCACATATCCATCACAGCCTGGTTCATCTGGCACCTGGTGAAGATACTTGTCCAGTTTCCTCTTGAAGGCTTCTTCACTTGTTCCAGCCGTGTTTCTGATATCGTCTGGTAAGATGTTGAATAGTCTGGGACCCTGGATATTGATACAGTGTTCCCTTATTATCCCTACTGCACCCTGCTCCTCACGGGGTTTATTTTGCACTTCTTCCCACATCACTCACTCCAGTATATTGTTATGGCAGTGTGCAGATTTGGGACCAGGCCCTCAAGTACTTTCCAGGTACAGCGGTACCTCGGTTAACGATATTTTTTCGTTCCAGAATGCTGTTCAAGTGCCATTACCAAACGAATTTATCCCCATAAGGAATAATGTAAAATAGACTAGTCCTTTTAAACCCCCAAAAATTCACTTACAAAAGCACTTAAAAAAATAAACTTACATAAAAGGGCGAGTTTGGGGACCATCGTAAACCGAGGTACCACTGTACATGTATATATTATCATGCATCTCTCTCTCCTCTGCTCCACTGAGTACATGTTCAAGACTTGAAGGCACTCCCAGTAATTTAGGTGCTTTACTGGCTCAATGTGATCCGTAAATGATCTCTGTATTTGTTCCAGCTCTTATATTTCTCCTGCTTTGAACGGGGCCATCAGCACAGCAATATTCTAAATGAGGGAGCACTAGCAATTTGAAGAGTGTCACTATCAGCATTATTTCCCTTATTTTGAAAGTTCTCAATACCCACTCCGTCATCTTCCTGCCTGTCGTGATCTTTGTCTTGTTATGGTCTTTAGAAGAAAGGTCAGTGGACATAATTATTCCCAGGTCTTTTATAATAATAATAATAATATAATATAATAATATTTTTATTTCGTTGCAAGTTACAAGTATACATAGTTATTGGTAGTTACAATTATAAAACTGTAATGCAAGGAGAGCCACTGGCATGTTCCTTTTGTTCTATTTGGTGACCCTCTTGAGTTTTAATATAGTGTTCCTTTTGAGTTCTTCATTCTTCCCATAACTAAGCAGCTGGAACTTGTCACCATTGAACGTCATGTTTTCCACTGCCCACTGGAAAACACTGCTTAGGTCTTCCTGTTATTTTTCAGTGTCCTCTACCATAGTGACTTTCATGCTTATTTTAGTGTCATCTGCAAATGATACAAAAGTGTGACAGGTATTTTTATCTATGTCTACTATGAGGATGAGAAACAGCAGAGGTGCCAGGACAGTGCCTTGGGGCACTGAGCTTTTTACCTCGCTAATGCTGGATCTTGCTCTGTTTACTACTACTTTTTGTGTTCTGTATGTTAGGAACCCGAAAATCCATCTGCCTACCTTCCCCATAATGCCCATGGCCCTCATTTTGTACGTTATCACTCCATGATCGCATTTGTCAAATGCCTTTGCAAAATCTGTGTAAATCACATCTGCATTTTGGCCGTCTTCAAATGCCTTCGTAATTCTGTCATAATGGTTCAGCAGCTGTGATGGGCATGATCATCCTGCTTTAAAACCACGCTGGTTCAGGTTATGCTGGTTGTACTGGTCTATGAAATTTGTAATCTGTCGTCTCATCACTCTTTCGAAGATTTTTATGTGAGAAATTAGAGCTATTGGTCTGTAATTTTTAGCTAGTGTTCTACTGCCTCCCTTATGCAAAGGAGCTATGTCTGCACTCTTTAAGGCCACCTAGATCTAAGCTTTCTCTCCAAAGAATACTAAGGGCTCATGCTAGTGGTACTTTGCACTTCTTTATAAATAGGGCATTCCATGAATCTGGTCCAGGTGCTGAGTGAGTGGGCATGATGTCCATTTCTTTTTTGAAATCTATGGGATTTGTACTAATGTCAGTTAGTTGCTCTGTGTGGCCTTCTGATGGAGTGAAAAATGTTTCTGCATTTTCTACCTTGTTGTCATTTAGTTGGTTGCTAAACACAGACTCACACTGTTCTTTCAGGTTTTCACTCATTTCCTGTTCATCGTCAGTATACAAATCTCCTCTCAATAATGGTCCAATTCTACAGGTAGTTCTTAGCTTAGATTTAACATTGGAATAGAAATATTTTATGTTTCTTGCAATATCCTGTATGGCCCTTTGTTCCCTTTGTACTTCTGTGAGGTATGACATCCCAAGTTTCTGCTCTAATTCACTGATCTCTCGGCTAAGACTATTTTTCCTCTGTTGCAGCATATTTGTGTTTTTAAGCAATTCAGTAACCCATTTTCTTCTGTACCATCTCCTCCACTCTCTCTCTATATCTGATCTTCTGAGTTTTCTCAATGGTACTAGCTTCATACATACCTTGTATGCTTCTATATTCAACTTCTCTAGGCACTGGTGGGGATTTAGGATGCTCATGTCTGATAGCTCTTGGTTTATTTTTTCCAGGTTAATTCTACAGTTATTAAAATTAAACTTAATTAAACTTAAAATTAAACATCACATCTCTAACATTAGTGATGCCGTTCCCTAACCCTGAGCTAATACTCTATTGAACTTCTATGATATTGTGATCAGAGTACAGTGGACCCTTGGTTATTGGCCGTAATCCGTTCCAGAAGCTCAGCCTAAAACTGAAAAGGCCGAAAAGCAAAATAATATTTCCAATAAGAATTAATGTACATGTACAGTGGTACCTCAGTTAACGATATTTTTTCGTTCCAGAATGCTGTTCAAGTGCCATTACCAAACGAATTTATCCCCATAAGGAATAATGTAAAATAGACTAGTCCTTTTAGACCCCCAAAAATACACTTACAAAAGCATTTAAAAAAATAAATTTACATAAAAGGGCGAGTTTGGGGACAATTGTTAACCGAGGTACCACTGTACAGTGGTCCCTCGGTTTTCGCCGAAAATTCGTTCCAGAATGCTGCTCAAGTGCCATTACCGAACGAATTTACTTCCTTAAGAAATAATGTCACGTAGGTTAGTCTATTTCAGACCCCCAAAAATACACTTGCAACAGCACTTACGAAAATACACTTACATAAATGTTCGAGTTTGGAGATGCACAAAAACCGAGGGACCACTGTATATACAATTAATCCGTTCCAGACACCCAAAAATATTCACAAAAAATAAAATTTTTGAAAGATTAATGAACAATTAAATAAGTATTACATACCTGTATTGAAGACGTGTTGACTTATGGAAGATAGGGAGGAGGAGAGAGATTTATTGTTTGGAAGGGGAATACCCTTCCATAAAGACTTTAGGTAACAAGTCTTTATCTGGGGTTACTTCCCTTCTTTGTCTTTTACTGCCACTAGGACCAGCTTGAGAGTCACTGGACCCCTGTTGCACAAAATAACTGCAGAGTGCTCTGTTTCTGGCATCACTAAGATTTCCCAGAAGTGGGATAAGGCTTTGTCACTGAACATGTTGCAGATATGGCTTGTTTCAGCTTGCTCAGGGTGGTATTTTTCAACAAAACTTTGCAACCTATTCCACATTACACACATGTCCTTAGTCATTGAAGAAGGCACCTCCTTCACTCCCTCTTACTCCTCCTCTGAAGCAAGTTCCACAGCTGTGGTCTGTTGCTGTTCCAGATGAAGGTCTTGCAGCTCTTCAGTGGTTAGCTCTTCCCTGTGGTCCTCCACCAACTCTTCCACATCCTTGCCACTAACCTCCAACCCCATGGACTTCCCCAATGCCACAATTGATTCCACAAAAGGCAGAGGGTCGGCAGGGTCAGGGTCAGCCCCAAACTCTTCAAAATCCCTTTCTTGGACACAATCTGGCCACAATTTTTTCCAAGCAGAGTTCAAAGTTCTGGAAGTCACTCCCTCCCAAGCCTTACCTGTAAGGCTTATGCAATGGAGGATACTGAAGTGATTCCTCCAGAACTCTCTTAGGGTCAAATTAGTGTCTGAGGTCACTTCAAAGCACCTTTGAAACACTGCTTTGGTGTACAGTTTTTTGAAGTTATAAATGACCTGCTGGTCCATGGGCTGGATGATAGGAGTGGTGTTAGGAGGCAAGAACTTCACTGTTATAAAACTGAAGTCCCTAGACAATTGGTCTACCAAGTTTGGAGGATGAGCAGGAGCACTGTCCATTACCAGAAGGCACTTGAGTGGCAATTTCTTTTCCAGGAGGTATTTTTTCACAGGGGCCAAACACATCATTGACCCACTCTTTGAAAATTTACCTTGTGACTCATGCCTTATTATTAGCATTCCACACCACACACAATTTACTCTTGAAGACATTGTTTTTCTTGAACACTGGGATTTTCAGAGTGATTCACCAGTAAAGGCTTCACTTTGAAATCCCCACTAGCGTTAGCATAGAACAAAAGAGTAAGCCTGACTTTCATAGGCTTGTGTCCTGGCAGTGCCTTTTCCTCCTGCATAATGTAGGTCCTCTTTGGCATTTTCTTCCAAAAGAGGCCTGTTTCGTCACAAATGAACACTTGTCTGGGTTGTAATTTTTCACCCTCTATGTACCCTTTGAATTCAAGCAGATATTTTTCAGCCGCACATTTGTCAGAACTTGCAGCCTCGCCATGCCTTACCACACTGTGTATGCCACTATGCTTCTTATATCTCTCAAACCAGCCTTTGCTGGCCCTAAATTCACTAACAGCAGCACTTGCTTCAGGTATTTTCTTTACACGATCCTCATGCAACTGCCTTGCCTTCTCACAAATAATAGACTCCACAACACTGTCTCCCGCTAATTGTTTTTTGGTGATCCACAACAACAATAACTTCTCCATATCTTCCATTATTTTTGACCTTTGTTTCATTAGAACATTTACTCCTTTGCAACATTAGCTTCCTTGATTTGTTCTTTCTTTGCCAGGATAGAAGTGATTGTTGATTTGTTTTTCCCATACATCCTGGCAAGCTGCAACATTCGCACACCACTCACATTTCTCAATTACATGTATTTCTTTTTTTAATTTCCATTGTGTTTCTTACTTTCGTTACCAAAGGAACTTTACTAGGAACTTTCTTTGGGGCCATGGTTACTTATTTTGCAGTTGAACTTAATGATTAACCACAAAAAACAATGAATTATAGCAAAATGTTTGGATAAATGAGCAGAACCTTCCTCACTCGGCCAGACACACAGCCAGACTGATGCGAGCAGCTGCCAGCGGGTGGGTGGACGCATCCCATTCGGACCGATAAGCGAAATAATGGCCGATAAGCGGTAGCCAAAAAACTGGCCTATAAGAGAGTTAGCCGATAAGAGGAACGGCCGATAACTGGGGGTCCACTGTACAGTGGTCCCCCGAGTTTCGTACACCCCGGAAATCGTACAATTATGTAAGTATAATATTGTAAGTGCTTGTGGAAGTGTATTTTTGGGGGTCTGAAATAGACTAACCTACGTGACATTTTTCCTTAACCCTTTGACTGTCGGAGACCCCTTTCTGAAACTGTCATTCTATGTCGGGAAATATTCGAAAAAAAAACAAATTATTTTTTCTTATCAAAATGTTAAGATTATTTTTCTGATTGTTTTGGTCCTAAAAACAGATTTTTGCCATCAATATTTACCGAGATATGGAGGTGTAAAGTTGGCAGAAAATGAGCCGCGTATGGCAACAGCGGCGAATGCCACTCACTCGGTAAACATTTGTTTACTTCCATTCGTAGATTTCTTGTTTTTTCACTATTTTCTTTTTACGTAACTTATGTGGCCTGTGAGACCAAGGTAAGGTGCAATGTATATATATACATTCGTTGTATGCAACACAATAATAGCATAAACATTAGTATCTTTATATTGTTTACAAAACTTGTTTACAAAAACCAACAATACAAAAAAATCTTTATTACTATTGTTTTATAATATATATACAAATGTACAGTCACTGGACATGTTCATAGACATTCTGCAGCTTGTGGAACTCTTTGAAACATGGCTCCACAATGTTACGTCTGGTTGCTTACACCAAGATGACGTTACCCCCTCACCACACTGAGCTCCACAATGTTACGTCTGGTTGCTTACACCAAGATGACGTTCCCACCTCACCACACTGAGCTCCACAATGTTACGTCGGTTGCTTCCCAAGTGAGCGTTACCACCTCACCACATTTTGAGCCCACAATGTTACGTCTGGTTGCTTACACCAGATGACGTTACCACCTCACCACGAGCTCCACAATGTTACGTCTGGTTGCTTACACCAGATGACGTTACCCCCTCACCACACTGAGCTCCACAATGTTACGTCTGGTTAGCACACCAAGATGACGTTACCACCTCACCACACTGAGCCCCCTTGTTACGTCTGGTTGCTTACACCAAAAATGACTTACCACCTCCCGAGAATTTTCTTGTTTTCCCAAGATGACGTTACCACCTCACCACACTGGGCTCCACAATGTTACGTCGGGTTTTCCCACACCAAGATGACGTTACCACCTCCCCACACTGAGCTCCACAATGTTACGCCCTTGGTTGCTTACACCAAGATGATTACCCCTCCCACCTGTGACCTCCCTGTCTATCCTCTTCTGTTAATACTGGTGAAGCTACAGTGGGTTGCACTCTCCTCTCAGAGTGGGCTGACTGGCTCCGAGTACTCTCAGGGGCTCCCACAGAAAGTACTCCTCTGGAAATAGTCGCCATCTCGGACCATCATATTTAATGTTAATCACCTCAATAGTGAAAAGAGTAATGCTCACGGAAGATTATTAAAAGAATAATTAAGCGGTGGACTGTATAATTTTTTTGAGGATGGAAAGGGGATGTATTTGATCAAATCGAGCAAAAGATTTTAACGTAGCAGTAGTAGTATCTGACATATGCAAAAAATTAAAATTACTACATTACAATGAACCATGACAGATGCCTAAACTTTCCCAGGTGTCCGCAGCGGCAATCTGTTACCCGTGCTTCCTTGTGGGAGTTTGTGTAGTGCATAGACATTAACAAAATAATTCTAGTTACGAACACAAAGTTGTAATGAACAACTGTCAGTGAATAAACAGAGTGATGGACGAGGGATCTTTCCGTGGGCTTCTAATATACAAATCTCGAAGCTCTCTTGAGTTGACCTTGCATCATTGAGTTGCAAAGGATACAACACATTGATTTAGCATCCTTGATTACTGTCAGTTATCTCTATTACTACTGTCATAATATTGTTAAATAAAGTCCTGAGTAATCATGTGTAGTAATTCTTGAGTTACGATTAATATAACTATCATAGAGGTTGTCATCTTGACCCTTGTTCAAGACTGGTGTACCTCTTAGCATGTCTCAAGAAGCGCGTGATTTTCCCCTGTCTGCTAATATCATGTTTTTTTTTCCTATAATCTACCTTGTCCATAAATGCTATCGCATTTGCATTGCTTTCGTAATGGTGAAGTCCAGGATCTTTCCCAAATTCATGGTATAACTTAACAAATCTGAGCTGTGCTCAGACCTCTACAACACAATTGTGCTAGAATAACAAGGGGCCCCGCTTGGTACTCTCAGCACCTGGTTCGCTGGTCGGGAGGGAAGGCCTATATGGGTGTGAGACATACGCGAAATAAAACGTAATATAAACCATACAACGGGTGGGGTTCGAACCCGCGGTCAGAGAGTCTCAAAACTCTAGACCGTCGCGTAATATACTGACCTCAGCAGAATGAGCGGTCAGTATATTTTCCTAGAAGGCTTCGAGACTTTAGATCATCATAACACTGGGCTTCAGGGACTTTTATTTTCCGTAATCTGGGGCCCAGAGAATTACTTCTCGGTGACACATGACAATCTTATCACCGATTTTCTCCAAGTGTTCACTTAGTTGGTATATTGTTATTCTCGTCTTAACTGATCATCCACAAGCTAGATACAGTCCTCCGGTATTTCACTATTTTACTGGAAGAACTAGTTCAAGTTTTCATTCTTAGATCAAGTGTAACGAGCTTCTATGTTGTGTAGATTGTCAGTGACATAAATCAGAGGTCGAGTGTTGATTCTATTTTCGGCCAGTCACAGCTGGTTTGAATTCTTCAAAGTCAATCCTTTACAAGAGAAGTCTTTTCAGGCATAGTTTCATGACACTGATCCTTTCATAAAACCCTTGCTAATGAGATTTGCCAGGAATGGTTTTTTCATTGACATCGGAGTTGATTCAGGACTTGCTGGACCTCTGTTTGTTCAACTATTTTGTTGATGAATTTAGATTTAATTGTGATTTTTGTTGCTTCCAATCATCGCCATGTGACAACAATCTTGGCTTATGGAGTGAAACTCCACGAGACATGTAATCTGAATTTTCTTTGAAAAAGACATGGATGAGAAAAATTCCGACTGTATCTCTCAAATATTTCCAGGCAGGATGCAGTAAAAATTAACTCAGTTCGCCATGAAAGGCAGGTAGAAATTATATTTTGCAAAACCGTGTGTAGTAACATTCTGGAAGGGCTGAGAGTGAACAGGTAAGTTGGTCTTTCATGTTATGTAAATAACGTGCTGAAAGTATCCAGCCAAGACAGGACTCGAAGATATGGTTTCAAGTTGGGGAAAAAAATCGGATTCAGGAAGGATATAGGAAAGCACTGGTTTGGTAATAAGAGTTGTGGATGAGTGGAACAAACTCCCGAGTACCGTCAAAGAAGCTAAGATGTTATGTAGTTTTAAAAATACATGTCACTGACAATGCACGATAACGTAGTTATTCTGGGTGACTTCAACTTTAGTCAAATTGATTGGAATTTTTTGACTGGGAATTTTGAATCTAACGATTTCTTAGAAGTAGTTCAAGATTGTTTTTTGAAGCAGTTTGTGACAGAACCTACAAGGGGAAATAATCTGCTTGACTTAGTTCTGGCAAACAAGGAAACCCTTGTTAATAATTTAGAAATTACAGAGGAACTCGGCGCAAGCGACCACAAATCAATTACCTTTGGCATTGAATGGAAGTTTCATAGTAGGAATAACTCAGTAACGGTCCCAGATTTTCGCTTAGCAGATTACAATGGACTTAGAGAACACTTATCATCTGTGGACTGGGGTAATGAAGAGAGCTATCAATATGACAGTTTTCTGAACACTATACATGCTGCCCAAAAACATTTATCCCATATAAAAAATTAGATCGAATGAAATGACCCAAAATGGATGAATAATAGGCTCAAATATCTTTTAGGGCAGAAGAAAGGAATTTATAGGCGTATCAAAAGAGGTGAGGGTCATCTTACGAATCAGTATATTGACATTAAGAGGACGTTAAAAAGGGGATAAGAAAAGCTAAGCGGGACTACGAAATTAAAGTTGCTAGGGATTCGAAAACTAACCCAAAAGTTTTTTCCAGGTGTATAGAACAAAAGTTAGAGATAAGATAGGTCCCTTAAAAATAATTATGGGTATCTTACTGACAAAGAAGAATGAAATGTGCTCTATTTTTAATAATTATTTTCTCTCGGTTTTCACTCAGGAAGACACTAATAATATCCCAAGAATTAGGTATTTTAGTGGGCCTGAAGAAGATAAATTATGTAGTATCACAGTCACTAGCGAAATGGTTATCAAACAGATAGACCGTTTGAAGCAAAATAAATCGCCAAGGCCCTGATGATCTTTTTTTCAAGGGTTCTTAAGGAATGCAAAATTGAGCTCTGTGAACCCTTAACTAACATTTTTAACCTATCTCTTCAAACAGGTGTAGTGTCTGATACGTGGAAGATGGCTAATGTAATTCCTATTTTTAAAGCGGGGGACAAGTCGTTACCATCAAATTACCGCCCAATAAGTCTAACTTCAATTGTAGGCAAATTATTAGAGTCGATTATAGCTGATAACATAAGCCATCTCGATAGGCATAATTTGATTAATGATACTCAACATGGATTCACCAGGGGCCGTTCCTGCCTAACTAATTTTTAACTTTTTTCAGTAAGGCTTTTGAGGCAGTTGATCATGATAAAGAATTCGATATTTTTTATTTGGATTTTAGTAAGGCTTTTGATAGAGTACCCATCAGAGACTGTTAAAGAAAGTGGTCTCACGGCATTGGAGGAAAAGTGTTTTCATGGATCGAGTCATGGCTCACCAATAGGAAGCAGAGGGTGTGCATTAATGGTTAAATCTGAGTGGGATCTGTAACAAGTGGCGTTCCACAGGGATCGGTTTTAGGCCCGTTGTTGTTTATAATATATATAAATGACCTTGACGAGGAATTACTAGTGATATGAGCAAATTCGCTGATGACACGAAGATAGGGTAGGATAATCGATTCAGACGTAGATGTCACGGAACTTCAGGAGGATTTAGACAAACTCAATTCCTGGTCAGAAAAAATGGCAGATGCAGTTCAATGTAGATAAATGCAAAGTTCTAAAGCCTCGGGAATGTTCATAACCCTAGCACCTACCAGCTTAATAATGTTGAACTCAGCCGTACAGAATGCGAAAAGGATCTGGGGGTTATGGTAAGCAGCAACCCTCAAACCAAGTCAGCAATGCCTAAGCGAAGAATAAAGCAAATGATTACTGGGATTTATATCAAGAAGTGTAAGCAACAGAAGTCCAGCGGTTATATTACAGCTTTATACATCATTAGTAAGGCCTCACCTAGATTATGCAGCTCAGTTCTGGTTCCATTTACAGAATGGGGTATAAATTCGTTAGAAAAAACATTCGGGGACGAATGACAAAGTTAATTCATAGCATTAGAAATCTTCCGTATGAAGAAAGATTGAAGACCCTTAAATTACATTCACTTGTAAGCGAAGAATGAGGGAGACATGATCAGGTAAAATAAGGGGAAGATGGGTATTAATAAGGGGATATAAATAAGGTCTTGAGGATATCTTTTCCAAGAGAGAACCCGCAATAATGGATTCAAATTGGGTAAGTTTAGATTTGAAAAAGGGTATAGGAAAATATTGGTTTGGAAATAGGGTAGTTGATGAGTGGAACAGTCTGCCTAGTAGGGTCATTGAAGCTATGACCTGGGTGTTTCCAAATTTAGGTTGGATAAATTCATGAGTGAGAGGGGTTGGATTTGAGGGGACTCGCCTTGAGTTAAAGAATCTTCAAAACATTTCTTGGGTAGAATTGAAAATTAGGTTGAACAATTATTCTGTTAGTGGGATGGATTGTGAAGGACCTGCCTATTGGGCCAACAGGCCTGCTGCAGTGTTTCCCCCCTTTCTTATGTTCTTATGTTAGATAAAACATGAGTGGGTGTGGGTTGGACCCCGACTAGCTTTTCTACTAGGTCAGATGCCGTGCTCTTTCCATAAGTGAAAGTGACCTGACTAGGTTCATTGGGTTCAAGCCGGGGGGGATGGACCTGCCTCTTGGTCAGTGGGCCTGCTGGGTGTTAATTCTTTCTTATGTTACTTTTTATCCCTCTGCCCAGGTATGGGGGAAAAGACATTGCATGTCACCATTTGATTTTGCTGCTGGTAGTGTGTTAGGCCTTATTACTCTATCGTAAGTACCCCCAGACTGACATGGTCGGTGTTCCTTAATCGCCTCCCTTTATTTTCGAGGTTTCGACTGTTGGTCAGGCCCTGATCCATCAGGAGGCCTGGTCAACAGGGCCGCGGGGACGTTGATCTCCGGAATGCCCTCCAGGAGGGGTAGTGTGTCCTACTACCGGGTGGAGGGAGAGCTGGGTGCTGGGTCCAGGGGGGGGCTCCGGTGCTGGGTCCAGGGGAGGGGTGCTGGGTCAGGGGGGGGCCCGGTGCTGGGAAGGGGAGAGTGCAGAAAAGGGATGGGTGCTGGGGAGGGCTGGGTCCTGGGAAGAGCTGGGTGGACGATATTTTTCTCGTGTAACATTATATCTTCGTATGTCACACTCGATGGAAAATCAGGGGTAATGGATGGGGGAGACGAGGGAGAGGGGGAGGAGAGTTGTCCCCTAGGGACACACCAGTGGGGTGTGTAGGGTGAGGGAACACGGAAGGTCAGGTTGGGTTTTTTTTTATTTAGGAAAATCGAGTAAAAAAAA
>WNWK01044528.1:0-15065 GCA_009830355.1 Cherax destructor | reverse complement strand
CTTCCCTCAAAAACCTCCAGGTAATATCAAGACTGTAATGTTGACTTGTGTCATATTGAAGTCTTGTGTCCAAACACTATCATAAATACTGTGTTTCATTTATAATTATTACAGGAATTCACAGCTTTTTTCCAGGTAACTGTTGAACTAGTTGTATTGCTTTGGTGTTCCAGAAACTAGAGTGACATGCAGATTACAGGAGTACCACTAATTATATTATTACTGTTAAATGTCGACTGTGGTATCAGGCTGTACTTTTCAAGAGGAAGATGGACAACTACCTGTTAACTCTTTCAGGGTCCAGAGGCCAAATCTCAGTGTGACAGCCGGGGTCCACAATTTTCAAAAAAAATTTGATGGTTTTTTTTATTAAATTGTAGAGAATCTTTTTCTGAAGGTAATAAAACAAAAGTACGAAATTTGATGGAAAATTAATGAAATTATGCTCTAACGAATTTTAATGCGTCAATGATATTTACACATTGGCATTTTGCCAACTTTGACTCCCATTTTAGGCCAATTACATTATTCCAGTCAACCAAATTCTTAGCTATTTCGTTTAGTATTACAGTAGCACCCTAGTTTTAAGGACATGTGGGCAAAGTGGAATGAGTTGCAAATTTTTGTTGAAAAATATCACCTGACCAAGCTGATACAAGCCGTATCTGCAACATGCTCAGTGACAATACTTTGCCCCATCAAACCACATACCACGGGGGGGGTTCAACCCGCGGTCAGAGTCTCAGAACTCCAGACCGTTTGGTTTGTTTGCAATCGTGTCATTACGATTTTGTGAGTCCCCTTTGCCCCATTTTGGGCAAATCTTAGAGATGCCGAAACAGAGCTCTTAGACAGATTTTTAGTGCACGGGGGTCCAGTGCCATAAAAGACAAAGAAGGAAAGTAACCACAGAGAGGGCTTTGATACCTGAAGTCCTTATGGAGGGGATTCCCCTTCCAAACATCCCTTTTCCCCTCCTCGCCGCCTTCAATACGCCAACAAGAGTCTTCAATAAAGGTATGTAATGTTCATTTATCATTAAAATTAGTGCTTATATTTATTTCTCATTGTTTTCTGTATGAAATCTATAGTTATTTTTTTTTTTTTTTTCTTCGGTGTCTGGGAAAAGATTAATTATATTTACATTATTTCTTAGGGGAAATATTACTTCAGTTTTCGTATTTTGGGTTTAGAACTACCTTCTGAACGGATTAAGTACGAAATCCGGTCCACTGTGTATATAATTTTTCCTACACTCCAGGAAAACTGACAGATTTACAATTATTTAGGTGTTTAAAGAGATGCTGGCAATGAAAGGTCTCTGTATATCCTTCAGAACCCCAGTTTCACCGCATAAAATGGGGCTGCTTTTTTTTTATTTATTAACACATCGGCCGTCTCCTCCAAGGCAGGGTGGCCCGAAAAGAAAAACTTTCATCATTCACTCCATCAGTGTCTTTTCAGAGGCATGCTTACACTACAGTTTTAAAACTGCAACATTAACCCTCCCCTCCTTCAGAGTGTAGACACTGTACTTCCCATCTTCAGGACTCATGTCCGGCCTCCCTTTCCTGAACCCCTTCATAAATGTTACCTTGCTCACACTCCAACAGCACATCAAGTCCTAAAACCATTTGTCTCCATTCACTCCTCCTATCTAACATGCTCACGCATGCTTGCTGGAAGTCCAAGTTCCTGGGACACAAAACAACCTCTACCCCCCCCTCCAACATTTTCTGGGCCTACCCCTACCCTCCCTTTCCCCTCCACTACAGATTTATACAAAGTCATTCTATTTTGTTCCACCCTCTCTACATGTCCGAACCACCTCCTCAGCCCCTCCTCAGCCCTCTGGATAATAGTTTTGGTAATTCCACACCTAATTTCCAAACTATGAATTCTCTGCATTATATTCCAACCACACATTGCTCTCAGACATGACTGCTTTTGTACAATAATATTCCTGTCAACAGAGTAAAAGAGCCTTTAGTCTTTATTTTCTTGGTCTTGTTTTGGAAAGCTGTTATGAGTCTGTAAATACAGTGGAACCCCGAGTTTCGCCATAATTTAATCCAGAAGGCTGTTCAAGTGCCGTTAACGAACGAATTTTTTTCCATAAGGAATAATGTAAATTAGATTAGTCCGTTCAGACCTCCAAAATACACTTACAAAACACTTACAATAATACACTTACATAAATGTTCAAGTTGGGAGGTGGCCAAAACTCTGGGTACCACTGTATTTTTTTCTTGCAGTTGTGATAGTAATTCTTTTTAGGATGAGATGTTTTGACATGTTTACCCCAGGTCACTTAAATTTCTCCTCTGCTCTATTACTTCAGCTTTTTCCCATTAAACTGTTATAATTGCACAGCTCTTCTATGGTAATTCTGCGGCACTTTTTTATTATGCCTCTGACTAGGTCTAAACGTTACAAACATTCCTGTAACGATAAATTTAGCAAACATTCCAATTTTGATTTCAGTTTGTCGCTTTGTTAGTATGGTCTAGTTTTAATGGTCATTTTTCAATGAGTGTGAATGTGTATAGTATATTTATTATAATATTCAAATAGATATAAAAACTTATAAAGGAACTTGAACTTGCCCGAGCAGGCTATGTCACTCCACTGAACAGAGAACACTGATGTAAGCTTACTACCTCCTGCCTGGAAGTTCCGACAGTACAGTGGACCCTCGCCTAACGAGCAAAATTCATTCCAGAAGCCTGCTCAATGCCATTACCAACGAATTTACTTCCTTAAGAAATAATGTCACGTAGGTTAGTCTATTTCAGCCCCCCAAAAAATACACTTCCACAAGCACTTACAATATTATACAGTGGTCCTGGGTTTTTCGCTGAAAATTCATTCCAGAATGCTGCTCAAGTGCCATTACGAACGAATTTACTTCCTTAAGAAATAATGTCACGTAGGTTAGTCTATTTCAGCCCCCCAAAAATACACTTGCAACAGCACTTACGAAAATACACTTGCATAAATGTTCGAGTTTGGAGATGCACGAAACCGAGGGACCACTGTACTTACATAATTGTACGTTTTCCCGGGGGTGCTCAGTAGGCAGGGTCCACTGTATTTACACTCAGCCATTTCTTCCAGGTAAAAACGCCCGTAGCAGAATAAGCCTTCATTGGGACAATGCTTGCGCTAAAGAGAGCAAACCTTTCCTCTTCTTTACGTGTGTGTTTATCTTTGTTCCCGTTGGCAGCATGCCTCTAACCGTTTCTTTCAGTCATGTCTTATCTTTTTTTTTAAAATTCACATGTTATTTACTTCAATGACAATACAGTACTTAAAAACATCAGATCAAAGGAACATACTGAAATTCACATTACATGAAGAGGCAGTTTAAGGCACACCATATTAGAGTAGCAGGTATGATATGCATGGAGGACAAATCAGTACTGTCAGTATAATTATAGGCTCAGGAGCTGTAGCGATCCCTGCCAACTCATTTACATTGTTTATCCCCCTAGAGTAAAGGACTTTTGAAAACTTGTGACTAATGTATGCATTAATGAAAAAAAGAGCGAAGAATCCACAACATTTAAACTGTGAAGTAGTGAAAGGGATAGACAACATAACAAAAGCAAAATTAGGCCTATGATATTAAAGCAAAGTGGAAATAGAAGAGGAAAAGTAAGAGACAGTATCACTAGAAAATTAAATAACAGAGCCAGATAAAATACAGTGAGAGAAAGAGGAACACTCAAAGGACAATGAAAATTATACAAGATACATGTGTACAGTCAAGAAGAAGACGTTTCCCAATGGTCCTTTTCAATCCACATGATTGAAAGTCCAAAAAGATGAAAATAGCATTCACAAAAACCCCAAATTAGACTTCCTATACATTTAAGTCTGCATCCCAAAATATAGTTTGTATAGATGTGATAAAAGACAATTTGGGGGAGTCATAGTCTCTCTTAAAATTACAGACTATATGGTAAAAGTATTTGGAATAAAAGTGGAAGTTAAAGACCTGGTAATCATCTTGGTATACAAAGTACGATCAACAGCAGCAGAGGGAATTCACTGAACAGACAAGGAGGATAGTTCCTTAAAAAATCCTATTCAAATTATTACTGCCCTTTGAGATTTCAACCTTGCAAATGTATAATGGAAGATAACAGTATTGACCCAGAAAAAGTATTGGAATACTCTACCAACAAGCACAGACCAAGAAATTTTCATCAAAGATAACCGAACTTACTAGAAATGGAAATAGGCTCGATTTGATCTTCACAACAATAAGAAATTAATCAGACATAACAATCTCGAGTACAGTTAATTTCAATCACAACCTCATTCAAGTGCCAGTAAGCATAAATTCTTGTATGGATAATCTGAGTCAACGACAAGGGATGTTTAGTAAATTTAATTTCAATAATCCAAGAATTGACTGGGATGAAATATTGAACTATCAAACTTCCTGGGAAATCCTTCCGAACACTTTTAGCCCAAGACAATTTATGGAAAATATGAATGTAGAAGTATGTGTCCTACTGAGAAAGCCTAGGAGACCAAACTTGAAAACTTTACAGAAAAAGTTGCTTAATTGTTCCAAAACTCAAATATCACAACAAAGGAAAGAACATTTAAAACTTTTAAATTTATTGAGCATAAAGACCTCACCAAATGGAACACAAAAGGAACATGAACATAAAGCTTTTCAGGAAATTGGGATAAACCTAAATACTTTTACACATATGCAAGTCAAAAACCCTTTTAACAGTATTGGCCCTCTACTCAAAGGAATCTCATGCACAGATGAAAAAATGAAGAAATGAGCAAAATCGTGAAAGAAAACACGAATCACTGTTTAGCAGTCCATTTGACATATGAAACTGAAATCCCAGATAACTTTTCATTAACTTTGCCCACCCTACAAATTATATACATTATCACAAATCCTTCAAGCTTTGAACATGAAATTGAAATGCTTTATAAACTCGAATTCTGTACGTACTTGAAGAAATGCAAAGTACCAATAGCATGATTACTGGTGTTATTTGTAGGAGGCAAACTTCTAGAAGCGTTAAAAGTACACACAAATCCTCTTCAAAAAGGGGATGGCAAAAATAGAAGCCAGTAATATCACACACAACAATCATGCCTGTCACAACTATTAGATAAATGACAAAATCTCTGAGGTTTTGGTAGAAAACCCAAAAGCGGGTGTGGTCTAAACAAATATTGCAAAGTATATGATAATAAAGTGATAGTTCATAAACTGAGAACAGTAGGTATAACAGAAAGTAAAAGAATGGATATTCAAATTTCTAACAGAAGACACAGAGTTGTAGTAAACAAAACTAAGTTCAGCTTCAGCAAAGAAAAATGTTGAGAAACAATAGGCATGGTTCTACCACCTTTTACTTTTTCTTATCATAGCAGACATATAAAAACACAGAAGCCACACCCTTATATTTTTGGGATGAAAGTTGTCTCAGTAGAAGAAAAAAAAAACAGATGTCAATAATGTTTTCATTGAAAATTAATACATACTGTGGTACCTTTTAATTACGCAGCCCCAACTCGAACAATTATGTAAGTGTATTTTTGTAGGTGTTTTTGAAATGTTTTTTTGGGGGGTCTAAAAGGGGATTAATAAATTTTCATTATTTTTTAGGGGAAAAAATTCCCTTCGGTATCGGCACTTGAATACCCCGGCCTGGAACAATTAAGTCGAACTGAGGTACCACTGTATGTCCAGTGGTGACTTTTTTTGACTGTTTTTGAATATTTAGAGAAGAAGGGAGAACTCAGAATGAGCACATCATACAGAAGGCTGGCAGACCACTTTACAATGTAGGAAAAAAATAAAATATATAGGAATAATTAGGCCTAGTCACTTAGGGGCAAAACACCCCCTCTCCTCACTTAGAGACGTACTCGTTTACCGACGCCTCAGACTTACGACGGACTTCTGACCAGTATTTATACCTAAAAAGGGTTTTGGGAGCTGATTTTCTTTTATTCTGTTTATTTTAATACAGTCATCCCCGTGTTACGATGCTGTCATCTTACGATATTTTTGAGTAACGATATTTAAAAATGAAAAATGATTATAAAAAATCTATGTTTCCAGAACCCTTTCCGCAGGGACGTGTCCGGGGGCCCCCAGTTGAGCGTGACCCAGGGAGCTAGTGTGTTTATTGTTTACAAGCGAGAGCACCACCTACCCAAACCCACGCATTCATACCAGTATATTGTCATTATTCCACTGTTTTTAGTGTTTAAAAATGCAAATAAGCTACCGGGTCCAAGGAAAGACCCCAGTGGTAAGCCGGGGTGGAAAAGAGGAACAGAAATACATGTACGATAGTTTTTGGAAGAAGGAGATAATAAAAAAATATGAAAGGGGGAGTGCGATTAGTGAGCTGGCCGGGGCTGTATGGTAAACCCTTTTCTACCATCGCTACCATTGTGGCCAAGAAAAATACACGTAAAATCAAGGAAGCTTTTGGGAAAAAGGTTCATATGTTTCACAAAACACAGACCACAAGTGCTGGAAGATGTGGAAAGGTTGTTGTTGGTGTGGGATCAACGAGAAAAAAATTTAAAAAGGGGAGATACTTTTTCCCCGGAGGTAATATGTAAAAAGCAAGGCAGTTGCATGATGATTTTGGAAAAAAATGCCTGCAACAAAAGGGAAGGGGGAATTTAAACCAGCAGAGGCTGGTTTCACAAATTTAAGAATCAAGTGGAAACATAGTTTTGGAGGCATGGTGAGGCAGCCGGGTTCTGACAAAATTGCGGCTAAAAAATATGTCCCTAACCGGAGTAAAAGAGGCTAAAAACCCCCCCCAAAAAGTTTTTAAATTTTGTGATGAAACAGGCCTTTTTTTTGGAAGAAAATCCCCAACAGGACCTTCAATAGGAAGAAAAGGCACACCCGGACATAAGCCTTGAAAGACGGGTTTAATTTTGATGCTTTGGTAATCCCGTGGGGGGTTCAAAGGAAGCCTTTACTGGTGTATTTTTGAAAATCCCCAAAAGGTTTGGAAAGGGGAAAGAAGTCTAACTTGTGGGATGTGGAAGTTTAAAAAAAGGGCATGGGTCACAAAGGACATTTTCAGAGGGTTCAATGGGTGTTTGGCCCCAGGGGAAGAAATATCTTTGGACAAAATTCTCCCACTTAAGTGCCCCCCCTGATAAGGGGAAATGCCCCTTGTCACCCTTTAAACCGGAGAAAAAATTGTGGAGGAATTTAAATTCATAAAAGGGGTTTTCCCTTTTTAATACCACCCTCCCCCCCAGCCCATGGACCAGCAGGTCATTTCCAATTTTAAAACTCTACACCAAAGCCATGTTTCAAAAGTGTTTTTGATGGTCAAAAGACATGAATAAACCCTTTAAGAGATTTTTGGGAAAACCTTTTCCCATATGCTGATTTTTAAATCTATAGGTAAGGCTTGGGAGGGAGGGGGACTACCAGGACTTTGAACTCTGCCTGGAAAAAATTGGGGGGCCCGACTGTGTCCTAGAGGGGGTTTTTAAAGGGTTTTTGGGGGCGGGAGCCCCCAAAACCCCGGGGAGCCTGAGCCTGGCCTGTTGTGGAAGAAATTGGGAAATTTGGGGCAAGTCAAAGGGGTGAGTGGTGAGGATGTGGGAACAGTTGGTGGAGGAGCACAAGGAAGAGCTAACCACTGAAGATCGGGCAAGAGTTTCAACAGCAACGGGAACAAGAGACCAGAGGTCGGGACAATGGTTCCGGGGAGGGGGAGGAGGTGGAAAGAGAGGGAAGAAGGTGCCTCTTAAAGGATTGGGAGACCTGTCCCCAAATGGAGTGAGGGCAAGGCTTTATGGATGAATATCACCCTAACCATGCTGTTGCGGGGTCGGAAACCTGTACAATGACACAGTGGTGGTCTTTTCAGGGATGTGTTAAAGAACCGCCAGAAAAGAGCCCCCTGGACAGATTTATTGTTAGAAAGAGGTCCAAACACTAAGCTGGTCCTAGTGGCATTCAAAGAAAAAGGAAGAAACCCCCCAGAAAAGAACTTGGTACCGAGTGTTAAGGGAAAGGGGGATTCCCTTCCAAACACTAGCATACAACCCACCTTCTCCCTCCCCCCGTCCCTTCCACACATCAACAACCCTTTAATAAATGAAAGGGACATGTTAAAAAATATTTACATGTGTATTTAGTTATTCTTCATTAAATTTTATTTTTTTAATGTCAAAAAGTTCTAAAAATATTTTATTTAACTACTTTTGGAAGTCTTGGACGGATTAAATTTTTTTCCCCATTTTTTCCCTTAGGGGGAAAAATTGGTTTTTGGGAACGATTGTTTCGTTTAAGATATGCCCTCGGGACGGATTAATATTGTAAGTCGAGGTACCACTGTATACAGTACACTACTGTAAAAACATTTAAAAATATAGCAAAAAATGTTATGAATGGTGCAAAGATGACTTTAAAAACAATATTAAAGATGGTTGACAAAAAACCCAAATTACCATTATAGATGCTCCTCACTTAGCGATGAATTAGTTTAACGACGGGGTTTAGGAACGGAACCCATTGTTGGGGGAGGGGGTTGAACAAAAGTCAGAAAATGACAGGGGGGATTATGGGGACATTCAAGAGAAGAAACCCCTGTAATGATATACTATTTCAAATGGTGCCTAAACACCCCTAATGTTGCTTTGTTCAAAAACCCTTAAGGCGGGGAAGATAGCAGAGCTGGAAAAACACAAGTTTAAAACATCAAAACTATTGGAAATATAAAGCACTTGGATAACACTTTGCCCAAACTTTTAAAGCCTGTTAGAGCAATCAGAAATATTGAAGGAATGAAGGTAGAAGTTTTTGGGGGAAACCCGAAAACCACTGTATCCAGCAAATTCCTGATCAATCGGGACTGTGAGGGCCCGGGCCTAATGGCTTTTAAAAGAAATTTAAACAGGCAGAAAAAAACCCGGGCCTGGGGCCCCTATATAATGTGTGCCTAATAAGCCAAACCTGCCAAATGGGCCCAAAACCCCTTTAAAAAATGAAATTTTTTGAAAAAAAAAAATTAGATTGATGGGATATTTTTTCATTGACAATTATGTTTTTTTTTTTATTTTTGACCAAACCTAACTTAGAAACCTAACTAACTATATACAGGGCCCCTCCCCATTCAAAATTCTTCATTCCAGAATGCTGTTAAATGCTGTTCCCAAAAACGAATTTATTCCCATAAGGAATGATTTTAAATTTGGGATTAGTCCTTTTTAGCCCCCCAAAATACATTTATAAAAGCACTTACAAAATAAAGTTACATAAAAGGGCGAGTTTGGGTTTCAATTACGGGGGTCCACTGTATAAAATATATATATATATATACTACAGTGGTACCCTGAGTTTCGGCCATTTCCCAGAAGGCTGTTTGAGTGCCTACCAAACAAATTTGTTCCCATAAAGAATAATGAAATTAGATTATTCACCCACACACAACCTGAGGGGGAAGAGCTTTTTTGGACCATTTACAAAGTGTTAGTGTGACTTTGAAAATTTGGTCCAAGTCGGGCCGAAACGTCGTCTTTAAGCTCCTCTTTTATATGTGGGGGTTGTGTGTGTATTTTTCCAGCCCGGTATTGTCCCTTTTTTTGTTATTTATTAGATTAGTCTGTTTCAGCCCCCAAAAATACACTTACAAAAGCACTTAAAATAATACAGTTAAAAATTGTTGGGATTTGGGGGAGCTGTTTAAAACTCTGGGTACCACTGTTTATTATATATATACAGGGTCCCTCGACATGGGAGCAGCTCCCAACCCGGGAAAAATTAAAGGTATTATTGTAAGTGTTTGTTAAGTGTTTTTTTGGGGGTCTGGAAGGGATTAATCTATGTAATTTACATTATTCCATGGGAACAAATTTGTTCAGTATCAGCACCCCGAACAGCTTTCCCTGAAATGAAATATAAGACGTAACTCGGGTTAATTGTATATATATATATATATATATATATATATATATATATATATATATATATATATATATATATATATATATATATATAAAAGGTGGCCCCCGGTTTACGCCATTTTTTTCGCTAAAAAATGCTTTTCAAGTGCAATTAGAAGGGAATTTTTTCCCCATAAGGAATAATGTAAATTAGATTAGACCTTTTAGCCCCCCTAAAACTAAAACTTACAAAAACACTACAAAAAAAATTTATAAAAAAGGGCAAGTTTGGAGACCACCCAAACCGGGGGTCCACTGTGTATGTATGTATGTATGTATGTATGTATGTATGTATGTATGTATGTATGTATGTATGTATGTATATATATATATATATATATATATATATATATATATATATATATATATATATATATATATAACGATATTTTTCATTCCGGGAATGCTGTTCAAGTGCCATTCCCAAAAGAATTTATTCCATTAGAATAAGGGAAATAGACTAGTCCTTTTAGCCCCCCAAAAATACACTTAAAAAAGCTTTTAAAAAAAATAAACTTACATAAAAGGGGAGTTTGGGGCCCACCCAAACCGAGGTACCCCCTGTATAAATAATGCCCGGTGGGAGAGGGTTTTAATTTGTTAAAAAAAAAAAAAATATATATATATATATGTACAGTGGCCCCAAGATTTAAAGAAAGAATTCGGAAATTGTAAAATTTGTGTTTTTAAGTGCTTTTGTGGGTTTTTTTGGGGGTCTGAAATGGACTAACCTATTTGACATTTTTCCCTTTAACCCCTTTTCGGGTCGGTCCCGTACTAGTACGCGAAAATTCTAGCGGCCTCAAAATGGGGAAAAGGGTGGTAGCCCACATATGAAAGAATGGGTCTATGTGGTCAGTTGGGAGTAGAAAACCCCGCACCACACACTAAAATAATGGGGAAAAAAAATCCGACCGTTTTTTTCGTTTAAAAAAAACACTTTGGTCTATTTTCCCTTTGGGATTTATTGATGTATTATCGTTTTCTTGGTCTCATTTGATAGAATGGAAGAAAATTACAGAAATAGAGATGATTTGATTGGTTTGACAATGACAAGTACCCCGAAATTATTTAAATGCGAAATGTTCGATTTTTTTAAAATGTTCAAGAGTAAACAAATCACATCATGCGCCCCAAAACACATCAACCGAGTTTTTAATATTCATGACCCAAATGCTCTGATATTATTTATATCATTTTTACAATGATGGTTTATACAAAAAGTAAATCTATTTTTTTTGAATAAAAAATTTAAAATGAAAAACAAAAAAGTAAGAGGGGGCCCAAATTTTATAAAAGAAAGAGAAAAAGTTATTTTAAAAAAGAATGTCTGCCTTGTTTATTCTGGACCCCTTTTGAAATTGGCACGTTTTTAAATTTTTGAAATTGGCCCAAAATTTCTATTTTCTGAATTTCTATTTTGGGTGTTGAAATTAGTAAAAGGTTTCTTGTACCAATCGATAGAATAAATGGAGTTCTAAAAAAAGCCATAATTTTTGTAGATTGAAACATTGGGAAATTTTTCAAAAAAGGGCTCAAAGGGGAAAAAACCCATTTAAAAGTTTAATACCGCTAACTTCCAAAGCATAATTCTGTTAGTTTTCATCAAATTTCCATAATTTTTGGGGCTTATATGGGTCAGAAAAAGATTACTTTCATAAGAAACATTATTTTATTTTTTTCCCAAAAATTTTGGCCCCCGGAAAAAGGTTTCCGAGAAGGCCCCGTCACCACCAAAGGGGTTTAAGGGGGAAAATTGTGGTAATGGCACTTGAGCAGCCTTCTGAAAAGAAAATTTTGCCGTAGCTCGGGGGTTTCCCCTGTTTTATATATATATATATATATATATATATATATATATATATATATATATATACTTATATATATATATATATATATATATACTTATTACAGTGGACCCCCGCCAACGAGCACCCCTGGGAAAACGAAAATTATGTGATTTTTTTAAGTGTTTGGAAGGTATTTTTGGGGGGCTTTAAAAGATAACCCATTTTACATTATTTCTTAAGGAAGTAAATTTGGAATGGCACTTGAGCAGGCTTTTTGGGAAAGAATTTTGCTCAAGGGGGGGTCTACTGTATATATATAGGGGTGTGTGTGTCGTCCCAAAATTTGGAAGACTGGTCAATTAGCAAGATATCGTTTTAAAAATTTAAATCCTTTATAAAAAAAATTTGTATACCCAAAAAATATATATTTTTTTTTGTGTTAATTTTAAAAATTAATAATTTTGTAAAAAAAGAACCCCAGGGAAAATTTACCTTTAAACCCTTTTTATAACAAGCACAATTTAATTTAGCCTAATCCAACTTAATATATTTTAGATAAGTTTTCAATAATTTAATAATATACACAATGAAAATTTTTTTTTGTTAGGGGTTTAGAATGATTTTTTTCAATATTATTGCATACACAAATTTTCGCTGCCTTATTCAGCAAGAAGAGCTGCCATATTTAAGCCAAAATAGGGAAATTTTATTTTTTTTGGCATCCCCTCCCTCTCTCTCTTCCCCACACAGGGGCCCCGTACACTGTGTACATTAGGCCCATATTGGAAAAGGGGGGACCCGTTTGGAAAACCCCCCACCCCCCCCAAGGGAGAAAGGGGAGGGAAAGGGGGTTTACAACAAGACAGTCCCGGAGCCAAGGGGGAACCCCTAGAGGAAAAAGGAAGGGAAATTCCCCCTACCACATTGAGGACAGGGAGATGGGGACATGATAAAACCCCTAAAATACTGAGAGGAATTGACAAGGTGGGCAGAGACAGAATGGCCCCCGAGATGGGACACAATTTGGGAAATTGAAGACTCAGATGAATCACATAGATGTTTGGGGAAATATTTCTTCAGTCACAGAGTTGTCGGGGAAATGGAAAGTTTGGGAAAACATGTAGTGGGGGCAGGATCCATTCATAGCTTTAAGAAGAGGTGTGATGCCTTTATGGCCAGGGGGGTGACCCCGTAGCTGCCAGTGAAGAGGCGGGGGCCCGGAGCTATGAATCACCCCCGCAAACCCCAACTAGGGGGAGTACACACACGCACGCCGGGGCACTCAACAGCGCGGAAAAAGGACATTTGACACTGCACCCACATGAAATTGCCAAAAACTAGAGGAGCAGGTACCTAACAGGAAGAGTATTGCAGGGAAATTTAAAAAATACCTAAAAAGGGGTGGAGACCGAGTGAAGGGCCCCGGGAAAAATGTCAGAATGGTTGATGAGTCCCAAAAATTTGCTGTGAAAAACTCAAACAGGGCTTACTATGACCTTATTAAAAAATATGTCTGGCCCATCTTTTGAGTATGTAAACCCTCTTTTTAAAGCACCTTTATAAACGTGGGTTAACCAGAAAATGGAGATTTGCAGTTGAGCGTGATGTCATTAGATAATTAGGATATAAAGACCAGGGAAAATTGGGGGGATGACGTATGAGTGGGGTGGGTTAAATTACCATTTTGTCCTAGGCACATGTCGATTAGACACTAGGGGCCCGTTGTATATATATATATATATATTTTGTGTACTCACCTATTTGTGGGTTTCATGGGTAGATTTTATAGCCCTGGCCCCGCCCTTTACTGATTGCCCGAGGTCATCCTCTCCCTGCTCCATGGGGCCCCTTTTTCAAACCTCGCCCTTTAAAAATATGTATGGTTCCTGCCTCCACTAAATTTACTTTTAGGCTAGGTGTGTGTGTGTGTGTGTGTGTGTGTGTGTGTGTGTGTGTGTGTGTGTGTGTGTGTACTCACCAATTGTACTCACCCAATTGGGTTTCAGGGGGGAGACCCCAGCCCGGGGCCCCCCCTTCTTCGCTGTCTGCTACTGGGTCTCTGTCTCCCCGGTTTCCCTGAGCTTTTTCATACCTTTTCTTTAAAAATATGTATGGTTTTTGCCTCCACTATATCTTTCTAGTCCATTCCACTTCCTGACTACTCTGTGGCTGAAAAATGTTTCCTGACATCCCTTTGACTCATCTGAGTCTTCAGCTTTCAGTTGTGTCCCCTTTTTTCTGTGTTCCCTCTGAAACAAAACCCGTCACTATCTACCTTGTCAATTCCCCAGTATTTTGTATTTCGTTATCATGCCCCTCTGGGGCCCTTCTTTTCCCCCAGTGTTGTTAGTCCTATTTCCCCCAACCTTTCTTCATAAGACAGACCCCCGGGGTTGTGGGAAATAAATTTTGTCGCAAACCTTGCACTTTCTAGTTTCCTTTTTCACCAGGTGTGGGTTCCGACTGGTGCTGCATATTCTAGTATTCCCCCCACGGGATACAGTGTCTTTAAAATTCCTTTTTTTTAAGGTAACGGGGAAAGCTAATCTAAGGTTTGCCAGACCCCCTATGCCGCCCCAGTTATCTGGTTGATGGGCCTCCGGAGACGGAGGGGTTACTACCCAAGGTCTTTCCATTGTCAGTTTGGCGGCCAAGTAATAGCCTGGTTGATCACACCCTGATCCCCATGAGAAGCCTTTCCCCGACCGGGCCGCGTTGGGGGTTTTATCCCCAAAACCCCTCCAGGTAAATATAACTAGTTTTTTGGGTCTCGCCTGTTGAATCCAGTTTCTAGTTGACAGTTTACATAGGTGTGCTAATTATGTTATGGGAGTTGATGCAAACGTCCTCCAAATAAAAACAATCATTTTCCTACGTGTTAGTGATAATTTTACCTGTAAAATTCTGGGGGGATTGATTTCAAAATTCACACGGTTTTTTCCCGTCATAGAACAAGAGGCTTGGCAGACGGTGAAGATTACCCCAGTGAAAAACAAGGGGCAAAGAATTGTACACTAAGAAAAAAAGTATAAATAGCCCAAAACTTCTTAAATCGTTCCTGATCAGCCGGGGTGTTGTGTCTGCACTAGACTGCTTGCATTAGTATGAACATCTTGATTAATGTGAGACTGGGCCCGGGGGGTTGATAACCCCGGGAAACGACAATAAGTAAGATAGTACATCGATTTTCACTAAGCCGAGGGAGAATAAAAAGGGTATCTCTAGGTTAAATTACTTGAAATTTACTAAATGTGTATTTATCTCGATTATCCTTCCATAACCAAATAACATAAACGT